>DWJZ01005781.1:0-13701 GCA_018249125.1 Asbolis capucinus
GATGCATAGATATGTGTATTTAAAAATATAAGTATACATATATATGTACTAGCTGTACCCGGCGCTCATTCCTACGCATCAAATCTTTGACCATGTGTCCGATCGATATAATTTTGGTGCCAAAACCTATTTCAGAGAATTCAGTGCTGCATCTACTACTATTTGAGAGAGAGATATGTAGATGTCATCAGTTGCCTGATCACCATAACACAAGCTAATGTTTAGTTTGGGATCAGATGCCCGAGTGTGAGATATTTATAAGAGTGTGTCCCGAGATATTTATTTTTTATTTATAGGAATAAAAAAATCCAAACCGGGCCATTGCATCTAGTACGCTGGTAAATTTTCCCTCTTTCGCGAATTCATTTTGGGCTAAGTAGCTCCCGGTCTGCCCTCCCGAAGCTTTAAACAGCCCTTTGTATTGGTGAGTGGTATTTTGTTGGAGGCAAATCTTGTATTATTTATATTAGCGGATTCTCGTGTTACGTATCATGCGGGTCGTTCTTTTTGTTTGCACTTACATACATATTTTAGAGATTTGTAATGACGGTAGCACATGTTCCTTATAATTGAGGTACTTATAATTAATATAATAAAACACCAGGATTGAGTTTTAAAACTTTGTTTGAAAAAATTAAAACATATTTTTATATTCAGTGGCAATTTAGTGGCAGGACATTCTTCCGACTAACCAGCAACTCCACCTTGTAGGGTCGACCGTAAAATGTTTTGAACATGTTTTGGTCGCAGTATCAGAGAGTTACCTGTCTTTTTTTTCTCCCTATTATTTAGCCTCGTTCTCATTCTTTTTTTAGGTGCCTGTCTTGAAGTAGTGCGTTATTAGCGTCTTTGGAACACGTTGATGTCACTATTACATCGGGTGATCACTTGATGATCTGTCTGGTCGTTTTAAAAATGAATTACTAAATTATGTTCACCTCCTTCACTACAGGTATCCTCAACCCGTCGCATCGAGAACTTCGTGATCCAGAAGCGGGGATTCCAGATGCTGTACGCTGATACTTACACGACGCGGGAGGAATTTCGCCAAATGTTCGACCATTCTCTCTACGACAAACTGAGAGACTCCCTGCCTTATTGCAAGGATGCCTTCCCGGAGATATACGGAAAAGTTAACAAGAATGTTAGGAAATAAAATTTCTTAGCGTAGTTTTTTTTTAGTTACCTCCTACAGTTGTTTTATACAGATATTGAACATAAAAGTATGTAAGTAAGTAATTATATTTTATAATTTCAAAGTTTTCCCAATATATAAGATACATCTGCCCAAAAACTCCAGTATGCCTCTAGCCGTGTGGCTTTTGCCGATTTTAAGTCTTCGGAAATGATAAGTAACAGTGTGCGCGAGAAGAGATTGGTTGGGAGAGTTTCAGCTCACTATGCCATAGGCCGGTTGGTCTAGTGGTTAGTGAACCTGACTGCTACACCGAAAGTCGTAGGTTCCATTCCCACCCAGATCAAACTTTTCTGTGATGAGCAGGAATTTTTGTTCCGAGTGTCTGTAAATATCTATATAAGTATGTATTTAAAAATATATATATATGTATGTTTATCAGTTGACCGATCACCATACTTCAAGCTAACACATACATAGTTTGGGGTCAGATGGCCGTGTGTGAGTTGTCCAAAGATATTTGTATATTTATTAATTATTATAAATTAATGTCAATGTTATTTTATTTATTTTAAATTTAAGAATTATTAACGGAAAGTACACAACACGATTATTTAACAATACATAATAACATATCGAGTGCCTTCCGAATTATAGGAAGTCACATCAATTTTATTCCAGGCGATATAGGCAACATCGATTTAAAAGCAATCTGTAACCGAAAACCGACTGCAATGTGCACGGGACACGTGTAAATTAATTCAGCCGTCACGTTATGTCACGTGACGTTACGTGATGTGAGTTGGAATTAACGACAACCCGATAATTGGTGTGATTTCACGTCGACACCTATTAATGTGATTTGTTTGCGTCCTTGAACCCTGTAATTGCTGTAGTGCCCACAGTTATCTCCTCATAACTGAGGCCTAAAGGTCTATCACGCTGCTCAAAGGGGTGAAGGTGTTAGTGGCAATTTTTTTAACCTGTCGAAACACCCTCGTCTCTTCCAGCCGGCCACGTTAAGCTGGACATGTGTGTGAGACTCGAACCCACTAGAACCACACGGTGTCGACGCCTACCGCTTTGGTGGCGGGACTTTGAGCTATTTCACTCCACTGCCACGGCGCCGGCCGCTACCACGGCGGCCTCGGCACGGCTCGCTCTCTAGTCCCTCTCCTACAGAGGGGTCGAAGGGGTCAGTGGCAAAATCCAAATGTCGAAAATATCAATGCCATTAGAAGGTATCCGAAATGTCTAAATAATTGATATTTATCAACAACCAGAACCGACGACTTTACGTGCACTCCAAGGCACGTCACATACAGGTTCACAGGATAAGATTTTGTAGTATTTAATGTAATATTTGACTATAGAATCTCCATAGCACAAGCTAACGTTTAGTTTGGGGTCAGATGGCCGTGTGTGAGTTGTCCAAAGATACTTATTTATTTGTTTGTATGAAAAACAGAAAAAATATTTGCGACTAACGGACACCGATCCTATCGACAGCGCCCGCTGTTGTTTTAACTTTACCGATCGCTCACAGTCGAAACAAGCCACGGGCTATGAACCCACCGTATACCTAGTCCTGCTGCTAACTTTATATTCATTATTTTAAGTTAAACATACATATGTACGTTTGCACCAATTTTCCGAACAGATGACCTGTAGGTTACGCTGAAAGCAGTCGTGATTTTTCTGGGACCATTTGCTAAACACGAACCGTTTTTACTTGATTCAACCTTTAATTAACTTGCTGTGTATGTTTGTATATTAGTATGTTAGTATATTGTTTGTTACGGGTCATATCTTGCAAGCTTAATTAGACCCACGTCCTCTTACGCTATGGAGCTGAAATTTTGCATACTCCTGCAGTTCCCAGGACCATGTAACTGCATGTGATAGGTATGATCTGCTGCTATGCTCAGCATTGGCTCCAGACAAGGGAACTCCTTAACGGTTAACAATACGGTTATGATTCCCCCATCTCCATTCCACTATCGAACGAGCCGACGCACGGCGGGTATCCCCTTCATGAACATCCCATCAGTTCAAACGACGTGCTTTGCCTCGTCTTTTATCACCTGTACCACGAAGGATTGGAATAAGTTGCCAGCGTCGGTGTTCCCGATTGATGCTACTTTCTATTATCATAACGCGGACGAAACCGCGGGCGGAAACTAGTAGATAGAATATGATTTTAAACAAAATTCATCGTGGACTGCTTACATTACGCTATGTTACGGGTACTCACGATATATGATGTTTGCGCCGATATTTCGAACCAGTTGCATGGATCATGGTCCCAGCCTAATTCAGCCTGGACAATGATTATGACCATCCTCGACTAGCTTAATTCAGCTGGGACCATCGTGATGAGCACCCTGTTCCGGCTAAATTCAGTTGAGACCATGATAATGACCTCCATAGACCGGCTGAATTCAGCTGGGACCATGATCAACGCAACTGGGTCGAAATATCGGCGCGAAAAACATATCCTGAATACCTGTAACACAACATATTACTAGGTATGTCAACCGTAACTCGTATTCAATCAAAATAGGAATATATATGACTGACCCATTCAAAAATCCTACCATTACCTCTGATGCATTGCGCCACCCGCCTCCGCAGTGCACTCAACACTTCTAAATACAACCTTAATACTTGAACATAAAGTCGCTATTTACTATTAATGAAATAAATCTTAAACGAGTTATTGAAGAAACTCGGCTCCCAGCCGTTCGCGAATCTGTTAAGACTCGACGCGGTTGCTTTTACTAAGTTTTTAAATCAGAATTTAAAAAATATTTGTAAATTTTGAAACGAAATATTTTGCTATTATTTAATATGTTTTAGATAGATTTGATATTAGTGTAGTGTATTAGTTCTGAAAGGTGCGTGAGGTCTAGCAATTCGCAATTGGCCAGCGTGGTAGACCCCTGTACACCTCACATTGTAAGACAAGACCCAGGACATAGTCCTAGGGTATCCTGTCGTGGGGGCAGCTTACATCGATTCTATATTTGTGCTACAAAATAAGCAATTAGCTATTTATATGTTAAAATCACGAAATTTTCTAAGACACAAATTTAAAATAGCTAAATTAACAGTACCGTCTCAGTATATTTAAAGTAATATTATATTCATCAGAAACGATATAAATAACTTTAAACAAATTAGTTATACACATGGAGGCCTGACGAGAAATAGGCATAATCTGATTATGTCTTGGTCTCGCCTTCGTAAGGTACAGCAATCTTTTAAGGGGCTCGGTGTTCGCTTTTATAATAAATTACCTCTGAAGACACATGAGCTACCTCTCGATGTATTTAAAAAACAAGTCAAAGCACAACTTTTAGATAAAGATAGACTACATTTGCTATAAATATACCTGGAAATAAATGTAACGTATCCAGTTTCATTAAAAACATATTATTGTATGTAGTACTTTTTTTATATTATGTATAATAAGGGCATACTTATTTAAAAGACATGCTAAGGAGGTTTTTTTGTCGTTTGTTCTACTCAAAATAGCACTTTTCCGAAACGGTGTTAGATTCTAAAAAACGTTGACGTGAGTGTATTTTTAATACCTAAATATGTGAATAATTAATTTTGACTTTGTATTTTGATTTGACTAAGTATATATTTTTGTAACTTTGAATTTATAACAAACTAGTCAACTTATAACAATCAAAAGCGAGGGCCCCTTTGCTTTGGAAGTGGGTAGCAGGTACCTGGAAAAATGTTATTGTATAATATATAATAATAGTATACATAAATATAAAAACCCAAGTACGAATAATATGGCCTAATTTGTACCGACGTTACTTTTTTTTGAGCATGTAAAAAGTAGTTATTGTGACATAACTGTAATATTGATCGCGGATTTATTGTAGATATTGATGTCCTCTGTAAAAGTGTAGTACAGCACTTTGCTCTATTGCCAATAATTTCCGCAACGGACGCGATATAAGGATTATTTTTGGTATTTTTTCCCATATTGTGTTTTATTGCGGAGAAGTTTTCATACGGGCCCCTAACATTTTTGACAATATAGAATTGTCTTTGTTCATCAGGAATTATGTACGATTCAAATGGTAAAAAAGTTTTTCAAAAAGGCCCAAAGGGGTTGAAATAGGGGGTAAAAATTTGTATGGAGGAAATAAAACCATAACATTTTTTATTTATGGTCAATAAAAAAAAACACCAAACTGGTGTGTTACTGAGGTGTGCCAACAAGAAAGTAATAGATCCCCACGAGGTACATAAAGAAACAAGGGAAGCGGTTCATGAAACTGCTGGAATCAATAACTATACCAACTGACCACAGATACACCAACGACATACCGTTTCAGGAAGTGACAGAAGAAGAATGGGGAAGAAGATGACGAAGGGGAGTAAAAGAGAACTGGCACTCGAGCACCCAACCCGAACACGATAAATCGTTTGAAAGCTGATGTAAGCATTATGGTAGCCAGCCAGACGTGCTTCTTAAAAATATAACAATCCTTCCGCAAAGCCATATCAACAAGCAGCTGACTTTTGTTGCCTCGACAACACCCTGGTCTGCCAGCATGGGACTGTTCTAACCCGCCCCAATACAGCCAAATCCTTTCGTAAACACAGCCAAAGCCTTTCATAGCTGTAACGGTGGGGAAGTCGTTACCAAACTTACGCGCCACAATTGAATGTTTCTTTCGGATAGAATTTGTATTCTTCGACTTAATTTTACGTAAACTTTGCGTAAAATACATTTGTAAATTGCCTCAAAGTACTAGTATTTATGCGGTGATAGCCTAGTGGTTAGGAATTTGGCCTACTCGAGGGGTTCGGGTTCGAATCCTAGGGGGCGCACTTCTGACTTTTCGGAGTTAATTGCGTGTAAGCATTTAAATGTCACTCGCTATAACGGTGATGGAAAACATCGTGAGGAAACCTGCATGCCGGGGAGTTTGCAAAACTTGAAGGTGTGTGAAGTCTGCCAATCCGCATTAGGCCAGCGTGGTGGACTATGGCCTTAACTTCCTCATTCAGAGAAGAGACCAGTACTCAATAGTGAGCTGTGATAGGTTGAGTTGACTAGTATTTATATAAGACTTACTACCAACTACTACCAAAGCGATCGGTGTCACGTCCTTCACGATAACCAAAGTGTTAGCCACAAGGTCTCGGTTAACGAGATGTATCTATACGTACACAGGTTCATATCTTTGCATCTTATTTTACTTCCTCAAGAGCTTGTAAATTGGCAATACCTTGACGGACAACATGTAAACGATCTGATGTTCTCAATATATAAAGTAACTTGAAACTGTCCTCGTTTTTAGAGCCAGTTATCAGGAAAGTAGTTCACCTCAACCCATCACGGCCCACTATTGAGCACGGGTCTCTTCTCTGAATGTGAAGGTTAAGGCCATAGTCCACCACGCTGGCCTAGTGCGGATTGGCTGACTTCACACACCTTTAAGTTTAGCAAACTCCTCGACATGCACATTTTCTCACGATGTTTTCCTTCACCTCTATAGCGAGTGATATTGAAATGCCTAAAACGCACATAACTCTGAATAGTCAGAAGTGTGCGCCCTGGGATTCGAACCCGGACCTTCCGAGTAGGAGGTCGAATTCTTAACCACTAGGCTATCACCGCTCATCTCTTTCTTTTACTGAATAGCAATAGCTAATGAAATAATCCGATACTTAGTTTGGCCACTAACCCCCTGCACCAATCCACATTGGAACAACCTGATGGGGTACACTCTAGGTTTCCTCAGTTATAGAAGAAACCCGTGTAGAACATGGACCTTCATATTTTAAGTTAGACCTTATTGCAACAGATAATACAGCGCCCTCTGTTGGCGGCATGTTTCATAAGTACGAATTATGCTTCGGTTCGCTTTTATGAGCACACTTAACGGTTATGAGATCTGGTCCGGACCTATCGCTGCCTCGACAACTTCATCATAATAAGGGTTTATGAAACATGGACGAATATTTAGGATATATGTATTAATGAGGTTTGTTAAAAAATTCTAATTTAAAATTATTTATTGATATTCGATTTATGAGTAGACTTATGGGATTTTAAACTTAACTTATAAACTGTGCAGTGCAGCGGGTACTTACGATAATATATGTATATTTATCGAGGTCTGCTCAATACCAATCTACAAAGGTTCGAGCACAGGCACAGAGTAGCCAGCCTCTCGGTTTTCTATAGGGTACGCTTTGGAGAGTGTGCGCAGGACTTGTTCGACGTTATTCCTCAGTCCCCCTTCCTCCATTGAACAGCCCAGCGTACGGCAGGTATCCATCCTTACGTCGTGAACATCCCGCCGAACGACGCGGTTTTCTTCGTCTTTTATTATGTGTACCGCAAGGGAATGGAATAACTTGCCTGCGTCGGCGTTCCCATCTAATTACGATGTGGTAGTCTTCAAGAGAAGAGTGAATAGGCATTTACTGTGTCCAAAATCTTAGATATCATCACCATTTTCCATCAGGTGGGATCGATGTCACGCACTAACTTATTTTGTAAAAAAAATGTTTTTTGCACCTCGATATTTTAGTTTCGCATGGGAAAATGTGGCCATGATTCATTGAACAGAGTCGGTGTACTAGTGTGTACACATATTAGACACACTATGATAACACCGATAAAAACTATATACAAGGAAACAAAAAAAATGACTATTCAGCAATTATATAATTTAACACATACCTACTTATTTATAAAATAATAAGTTTACACACTCACACTTTCACGAACAAAACTTGGCACTTGCACATTAAAATTTGCGGGTGCAAAACCATGTAATATGCTCCGAAAACATGTCCGAGAATCGGTATCACTCAGTATTTAAAAAAAAAGTTATATGTTCACATCTTAAGTTCCACTTAGTTTTTAATTTTATTTGAAATGTATACTTTAAATTTCTAAAAAGTAATCGCTATTACTTGGACCACACCCCATCTCAGCAATTCCGAGCAATACCAACTCTGTTTTTACCCACATACAATTTTTTATTAAATTTTACCTTATTTCTTCATATTCTGATCTTTTGTAAATCTACCCACTTTTTTGTAAATGTATCCAAATCTACCCACACCGAGTCTTAATAAAATTTTACTTAAGTATATCCTCATGTAAATGATGTGTATCTTTTCAATGAGTAATAAAGATCTTTAAACCGATATATGTATGTATATGTGAAAATCTAATTCATCAGGTTACAATATAAATACAGAGCCTTTTAGCTTGTACTGATCTTGACATCCGTTTCATTTCTTTAATTAAGTTCTTTATGAGTTAGCTTAGGGTGCACCCTTCGTCTACCCTCTCGATTCGACTTCGGAATTTGATTTCGAAACGAAATACAAAAGATGTTGGGATATACGGATCAAAATATAACAAGGATGTAGAGTTATTTTATTTATAACACAAGAGTATAGATTAATTTTATTTATAACACAAGAGTATAGATAAATTTTATTTATAATACAAGAATATAGATTAATTTTATTTATAACACAAGAATATAGATTAATTTTATTTATAACACAAGAACATAGAGTAATTTTATTTATAAATCAAGAAGATAAACTAGGTATTTTGTTTTTAAGAAAAAAGCCAATTTTCAACGTAGTTCCCGAAATGCTAAATACTGTACTGTTTGTCGTTACGGTAACAGGGCGCGAGTTCAATGGCATTTTGCATTTAAAAAAAGCCAAACGTGCTTAACAAAATTCTCATCAAAAACTTGCTTATCCTTACTCAAAAGTACCAAGTAAATTAATTTTTCCTTGAATCGGTGATGGAAACGTACATATATTCCTGAAAGTTCGTAATAAAGTTTTTTTTTACCTTCGATAAGTTAGGGCTTGACTACGATCTCACCTGGTGGTTAGTCGCGATGATTCTTCGATGTTAAAGCGCACTAACTGAGTAGAAGCCTATTCACTCTTGACTTGAAGACGTTCACATTGTAATCTAACGGGAACACCGAAGCGGGCAACTTATTCCAATCCTTGGCGGTACGGATGATAAAAGACGAGGCAAAGCGCGTCGTTCGTACAGGCGGGATATTTACGACGAAAGGGTGCCTGCCGTGCGTCGGCTCGTTCGATGGTGGAATGGGGATGGGGGAATCAAATCATGTAATTCCTGTGCACCCTCTCCAAAGTTCTCTGAGGTGTATGTTTAACAATCCACAATTGTGCAGCGTGGACCATGTCCTATAGTTTAAGATAGCAGTGATAGTTACGAGTAACTTAAAGTTTTAATTTATTTTTACACGATTGAAAGATATTGATAACGAGGTCATACGTAGAACAAAGGTTTTAGGTTATGGTTCTATTGATGAGCGAAGCGGGGGGCGGTGGACGAAGCTAATTGTTATTTAAGGAGGTAGCCGAAATGGCGGATATAAAATGGTGCATTTTTCTTTTTTTTTAAAGAAAAAATACGTTGTAAGGGTTACGTTATCTAAGGCGGCACTCGACTTATGACTCGTCACTCGACGCACACGCTGACACACCAATTATTTTCCAATAATTAATTTTAGTATTAAATAGTTTTTGGTTTATCCTTAATAATGTGGATTCTATGAAATTGTGTTTACTTGTACAGTTAGTTAAATTTATTTTAACTTCGACCAGACTGATAGTATTTTATAATCCGTCGATGTAATTAGAAGTCGGTTCTTAATAAAAATATTTCCATCTTCGCTTGTCATTGTAACATTACCCTTACTGTTTAACCTTCAAGACTGTCTGCAATCTGTAACCGGTACAGCGCCGGCAGTCACGCGAAGACGTCATCAATCAAAGTGTTTTACTTCTGTACATGATCGTAACTTGCATCGAGTAAGTCGATTTTACTGGTTACAATCGTTCGCCTTGTTTTATGATGTGGAAGGAATAAACCGCGTACGATTTTTGTTATTGGCTGGCGGGCACGCTTCATTGGACAAAATCGATATTTCTCTGCTATTTAAAATTCAATTCAAGGTTTCTATATCTTTCCTTAACGTATTAGGGCGGGCTAGTTAACATGTGCTAGATTTTGGGGCCGTATTGTTTAATTTACCTTAGTCTTAGTCGGTCGGTGTTTGTATTAGAAATATTAAAAATTTTCTACATGTTCTTATTCTCTGTTGTTGGAGTTTTAGAACCGAATTATGGCGATGTTTCGCAATTGACATGACATTTTGTGACAATGACATTGACTCGAATGGAGAGTACAAATTTAAAATTCGCTTTTCTAACCTGTCACCTGCACCGGCAACTCCGCTCGGCAACATCGCTCGGCAACTCGACTCGGCAACTCCGCTCGGCAACTGCACTCCGACAAAAATCGTAATATGTGGTAATAATTATTTATATTTTATCGCCGGGGTCATCGAAACGTCCCCAGCGTCCATCTTTAGAAGATATTTCGAAAAAACTATATGATGAGGCAGATAGACAATAATAGAGATTCTTAATGAATCTAAAAACACCATAACATACAAATTGACAAGTTTGTATGGGAAAAAAACCAGATCGAATTTGTACCGAATATAGACATCCCGTCTGTGTTTATAATTCAATTTAAAAATAAATTGTCACTGAGAGTACTGAAATTGGAAAACGTATGTTTTTATTTTGTAAAACAATAAACATATATTCTATGTATTTTATATAATTTCATGTTCTGTACTCCTTCTCCGTTGACACTTTAACTGTGCCAAATTTCATACGCCACTGTTATAAAGTTTCCCCTTTTTACGGCAGCGAAAGACACGGCAAAAGAAACTCATCAGCACCTCTTTCAAAACGTTATAAAATTGTACAAAGTAGTTGTCACTATTTTTATGGGTCGGTAACCATCAGAAAGCTCATATCTTTTTTAGCCACCTAGTCTATAAAAATACATTTAAAATCAACCATGAAAAGTTTTCTTTACAAAAATTCCGATTATCGAAAATTAAATAAATATTCTGTTAATACGACATTTCTTTATCAACTCTCTTTAACAGGAAAAATACAGAGGAATATTTTTATTGAAATCCTGATGTTACGAGTATATACATATAATATAAAAGTTTGTCAGGATGGGTAGATGGATGGATAGATCTTTCACGTAAAAACTGCTGAACGTATCTGAATGAAATTCGGCACAGAGATAAATGTATTTTTATCAACATACCACGAGATCAACATTTTTTTTAAAGTTCTCTAAGGTATGTTGTTGTTCTCAAATGTAGTTCTCACCAATCTGCACTTTTAGTACGAGAACAGATGAAACTACGTAAAAAAATCTAGCGTCTTTGAAATTTGATTCTGAGCAGATATAAAATAGTGTATTAAAACTGTTCCAAATGAAGATAGATTTTCTACGTGGATTCTGCTCATCCATGGCCCACTACTGAGCATGCGTGTCATACTGAGGAGGCCTAAAGTATACTCCACCACGCTGCATTAGTGGTGGGGTTTGTGGCCAACCCAAAAGTCAGAAGCTTTATATGCTGCCTGAAGGCCTCCGACATGGCGTAACGATAGCTACCTAACCAGGACCGACGGCTTTACGTGCCCTCTGAAGCACAGAAGTACTCATGAAATTTTTGCCACTAGCGGTCACCAATCCTACCGACCGCGTCCGTTGTTGCTTAAGTTCTTCGATCGTATACAATCAAAATAACCCGATGGTTATGTACGTATCTTTGCGTATTTTTTTTAAGTGCGGACACGAAACACCCTCTACACTGCGCTGTATAAGCATAAAACCCAATATGATATTATAGGTTTGTCTTGTATATAAACATGAAACCCAATATGATATTATAGGTTTGTCTATAATATTGGATCAATTTGTTAAAATCATGCCGGGAAAAGTTTACGTAATATATGTCAAAGGAAAAGGAAAGTTTATGGCGTCCAGGGTTCAGTTTTCATTTTCCAGTGACTGCAATTGTATGGTACAGTTCCGGAGCGTTCCCAAGTTTTATACTGTGTACCAAGTTTTATCAATCTCGTTTGAGTATTTTAGGCGTGAACAGGCAAATGGACGAACTTAGCTAGTGTGGTAGATTATGGCCTTTGTGACGTACCTGAGCCCAGTAGTGGGCCAGTTATGGGCTACAATGATGATTGTTTAGATATCTAACGATAAGTAATGAATGGATCGCTCCATATATTTGTATTATACTAATGAACGATAAAATAACTTAATTTTTAGAACATCGAACGGTTCGTAGCATTAATTGAATGCTACGCCGTAGCTGTTTCATCTACGGCGTAGCATTAACCGCTACGGTCGATGCTACGTAAGTAAAGTTGTAATCGAAAAATATTTTATTAGATTGTAAGAATATTATTTTATTTGAAAAAATCTCTCGTCTCGTTGAAGTATATCCTATAGTAAATGTAGGCGAGATATATAAAATTTATATATCATTGTTTTATCAAAATTTCATCACATATAAAACCTCCCCTTCCCCCTTCAACCCCTTCACCACCCACAGTTAACACTATAGTTAGTGCATGAATAATGTTATGCTTATAAGAGTTTTCATTCATTTTAACTTCTTTAAGCCTTTTTGACGCAAAAAAATACCTATGCTTTTCTTCTAGTTCTATTCTAGCTCTGTACCAAGTTTCATCACAATCGGTTCAGTACTTTAAGCGTGAAAAGGTAACAGAGAGTTATTTTCGCATATGTAATATTAGTAAAAAATAACGTACCTATGTATATTTAAAAAGATATTCTGTTTTACATTTTCATTTTTATTGCGAAGTATTTTCGCGATACTAGATCTCAACAATCTTTTACGATCTTATTCGTTTTCACGAGTCTTATCTTTGTATGTGGTCCTATTTCGTGCCCTCATTTCGTATGAATGTGTAAAAGCGTATAAATAAGGCTTCAGGCGTTGGTAAAATATAAAATAAAAATATATAAATCAGTATATGTTTCAGCATTTATCTTCAACCGTAGAGATATAGTGTGGGCGTATAGCTAAAATGTAGGCAGAAACGAAAACATCCCAATAATATTATATAGGCGAAAGTTTGTTAGTATGTTTGTTACTCTTTCACGAAAAAACTACTTGACAGATTTCGATGAAACTTTACAGTCATATAGGTTATACATCAGAAATCGGATACTATTTAACAATGTATATCTTGGTATATAGGAATATTTATAGGAACGGACCGGAATGAAATTATGAAAACGACACGAGCGAAGCTGCAGACGAACCCTAGCATTAAGTATTTTATTGATTTGACCACAATTTTAATTACTTTATACAATTACTAGTTTATTCCCGCGACTACGTCCACATACACCGACTTGCCAGGTTGCCAAGTCAAAAATTATTTTCAAATCGTGGCCGAGGTGTAAATAAAACATTTCTAGGTGTAAAACCTGCATGCTTGACGAAACTTGCATGCCATATGAGTGCGCAAAACTCAAAGGTATGTGAAGTCTGCTAATCCGCACTAGGCCAGCGTGGTGGACTATGGCCTTAACCTTCTCATTCAGAGAAGAGACCCGTGCTCAATAGTGGGCCGTGATGGGT
>DWJZ01005782.1:0-13701 GCA_018249125.1 Asbolis capucinus
CATTTTCTGGAACAAACGAAGACCCTTGTTCTTGGCCTGCGAACGCTAAGTAACTTGATTTTTCATAATACTGTCTACTTAAGTTAACTTGTTCTGCTAATGATTCAATATCCACAGGGTTGTGTACAGAATCAGGTGTGATCGATGATGATTCTCGCAAATCTGAATCTGTTATAGATTCTACGTGATTATTGAGTAGACTTGCAAAATCCTCTGCTGAATCTGAGAGATTGCCAATTATGCCTTCGTTTGTTCCAGAAAATGTTAAAGTATTGGAAAACTGGAAATTGTCAATTACATCTTCTCCCATGTCGACAACCATAGAGTCATCGAAGTTGCTTCCATAGTTTCCAATAGCTCCAATATTTTCTAGTTTGTTCTCATAATCGATTTCTTCATCTTTTAAAGCTAGACCATAGTGTGCATTTTGCATTAACGAATATTGTTTACTTTGTTCTGGAAAATTTGTAGTGTTTTCGTTATTTTCACAGTCCATATTAAAGCCATTAATAATATTGAATTCGTTGGAGAATGTACCGTTAGCATTAAACGAGTTCTGTCCACTCTTGGTTGATGGTCCAAGAGTTTCATAGAAAGGAGGAAGACTTCCAGTGGGTGGGCTGTTCGGTCCGTAGTTTGAGCGGCCATCACGACCATTTCCACCACTGCCGGAGCCACCCCCCAGCGCACCACCGCCTCCTGAGCTCGGTGCGGCGCTTCCGCCTCCTGAACTGAAACTACCTGACCCACCACTACTTTGAGAACTCGAATTAGAACCGCTACCACCTGTTGAGCGACCATGGCCAGCAGCTGCATTCATTATTCCAGGAACTTTATTTCCCGGGCAATTTCTGAGAACTAGGACTGGTCTGGCTAAAATCTTATTAGCAATCTTAGAACTACTAGTTCTTCTTTGCTCTCTGATTTTCTTCTCCGTTTCTTCATCTTCTGATTCTCCCCTTTTCTTTGCGATAGCATAATCAATAGGTTGGTCCTGCTCTGGTTCAGAGGTGGGTAAAGTGGCTGGAATGCTAACCTCGGACAGTTCTTTTTTACTGTCCCGGAACTGAGATTGTGATGGTGTTCTTTGTATAACGGAGACTTTTTGGCAGGTGATGTTATTGTCAATGCCTGGGGAAGGCGTCGAGTCAGGTGACGGCGAACTCCGAGACGGCAGAACAACAGGGTCATTTTCTAATGGGTCCTTTTCTTCTTTTATTAAAGGTTTATCTTCTGTTTTCTTATCATCTGCGGCAACTGGCAAATATTGTTTTCTTTCTGCTTGTGTAAGAACATGTCCTCGATGACTGCCGTATGGTATATCGCCACCAAGGATCGATGAGATAAATCTTCTCGGTTCCTTTGTACGTCTCTCGAATGTATTTTTTCCGATATTACTTTCTCCAAAAACGTCGCGATCTGTAATAGAAAAAAACTAAGTATAAGTATTATGCTACTACACACCAACATAAAGTATTTATAAACATCTTATATAAACGTGTTATTCAGTAGCGACCGTACTAGTCGGTTTATAACGTATTCTGTACAGCGTCGAAGGCATGAGGCCTCGTTGACGTCACTGGTATGTGCCTCCATAACGGTAATACTCGCCTCCGCACCTCACCTACACCACAGTTGTGTATGTGTGCAATACAATAATTGGCGCGCCAGCGAACAATGTGACAAATTCAATCTCGACCTAAATCTATCTGTCATTGATGCCATAGATATTTACTATTTTACCATTAATGTTTCCTGACTGTTTCTGACTGCTGTATAAACTCATATCGGATGTTTAGACATATCTAGAATCTACGAGCGTTTATGTTAATTTAAAATAACATAACATAAACTTTGTTTACTACCAGCTCTGCTTTTATTCAACTTATTGTTAGCTACAACTTTGTACATTTTTTATATATCTTTTTGGTATATTTGTTTCTTATGTCTTTATCTGATTAAGTATTTGGATAAATTAAAAAACGGATATATGTAACAGGCCTAAGTTTTTAGGGGACTTGCTGAAATTCCCGGGTTAAAAAAATTTATAGTAAAATGTTTCTAATACAATTTAGACTTAACGATCAGCTAGGTACAAATATATTAAAAACAGTTTATTAGACCCATAACATTATTAGGATGTTTCCTGGATATAGCAAAAAGTGTGTAGGTAGTCAGTGAAAGTTCCAAGGTTGGCCCAAACGAGTTCCTGTGCCCTTTCTCGGCTTTTGTTAGGGACTCAAGGACGATGCTTGCATTGTTGGGAATTCTTTTTTATACCTTGTAATTGTATGCGTCTGCGCAGCGAGGCGTGACGTTTCAAACTCATTTTGGCCCATAGACCACTATTGTTGGTAGTAATTTTCAAAAACACATGTTTAAATTCTCGTGCACGTTGTCAATGTTTATAGCGGCACTTAAGACTCAGAAACGCGTAAATATTTTATTTTATGTTTGGCTTTTCTAAAAGCCTGCGTTGCACTGCCTCGTTCTTGGAATCGGACCTCTGGCAAGCAATGTTTGTTTCTCCGAGTACTTTTGTAAACTCAAATTATATCGTCATGGGAAATGACTCACGAATGTCAATTATTTAACCATATAAATGTCATAATGATACTAATAGGTGAGTTACTGGTGACTGGTTTAAAAATAAGTCGTCAATTTTGTAGGTATTTATTTAATGTCTCGTAGAATAATTAAAAGATATAAAAACCTTGTGATCATTATAGTTAAATTAATACTTTTTACGCGGTCAATGTGCTTAGTTCGTACCTTACCGTTCAAAGTGAATGAAATCATTGGACGGAAACTGAATAACGAATTCAATAAAAAAATTCAGCTCTCGATGGCGGTAAAGACTGAATTTATTGAATTTTATTTGTTTGTTTCGCTCCTTCGTTTCTTGATCATTGTTTTGTGATATAAAAAAATACGATATTTTTTTTATTAATACCTACATCCGAACGAAACCTTTTTAATAAATTCACACTGGCAACTTTTGCGAATACAAAAAAATAAAAGAGGGTATTCCTTTTTTTAAACATGTATCAGCGAGTAAGTAGTGACACAAAATAATTTTCGAAGAACTATTTCTCATAGAAATAAAATAACAGAAACATTTTCAATCGTATTAAGCTAACAAATATTTATAAGGTGGGTTCATTGATAGACCATGAACTGCCTAATTGGTATTCATTGTCTAGTTGTTCAACATTCATTAAATTGACGATTCTAATAGATAATTAGCTGGATTTGTTTCCACACTCTTCATAACTTAAACTACATGTTTGAAGACTCGAAATTTAAATATTAGAACATGTCAGTTGTGTTTTATAATGTTTTTCGTGATTTCCGCAACATAGCCAGCCTGTGCCATTTGGTATATAGGGTTCTTTGGCCAAATAATGGTGTATATTATATGTTTTAAGACTAATTAATGAATACGTACCTATAGTTTAACCTACTTCATTAACAGATGTTCTAACCAATACAGTTAGATACTGGGTATGTTCGAAGGACAAGGTCGTCTTACTAACATTGTTTAATGTCGGTACTGTAGTATAATCCTAGTTACATATGTATTATGTTGTTGGTATGTCTATTATGTTAGTATTATTGTTCGGCGATCAAGGAATTTTGGTGTTTTTAAAGCAAACTAGGTATAAACAAATAAAACAAATAAAAAATATTATGGTTTTATGTTTTGACTGCCACTGTTTGATCTTTCTGCCAATAATTTATTTGGAACATAAGAGGTTATCTTTTGATTAAAACAAAACAAAGTATATAAGTGAAACCTAGTTGAACTAAAAATTTATCAACACTTACCGTTGCATAACGTAACTTATCGATTGAAAAGAAGTTAACTACACAAATATTATAAAGAGGAAATTTTTCTTTGTTTGTACTGGACCGATTCTACGATTTTTTCATTAAAACATGACATCAAAAAAATTAAATTATTAACAAATACTCGTCTAAATATATAATAATCTTGTTTCTGAAAAGTAAGATTTTTTGACTTATGTGTTGTGGTCTGCCAGCCTTAGAAATTACGAAGTTACACGTATGTAAATATACGTTCGGATATTTATTATCTGTAGGCACTCAACCTGACATTTGGAAACGAGACCCAACTTCAATTAATATTCTTTGAAACACACATCATTGTGGCGATCAAACCGAGCATTATAATGAGAAGTTTGTTCACTATAACCAGGAATTTATTCAACTTTGTAACTCATTGGTATCCTGTTAGTGTTTGTCAATAAACTACATCGAATTTGAAGTAGGGTTTGGCAATCTCCTGAGGAGGGTCCCTTTTAATTACTGAGGAAGATAGAGCATACAACACTATTCTACTCCAACTTGGATTAGAAAGATCAGTGGCCAACTTAAGCACTAACTTTTTAAGCCGTTAAGACCTTCCACATGGCTTAACAACTGTCACCCTTTGATCAAGAATATACCAAATGTCTGACTAAGAAAAAGTTTAAAAAACATTCTACACTCAACCAAAATACACACGTTGTACCGAGTTGGTTACAATAAATAATTTGAATATAATAATATAATCGAGACCGACGGTTACGTGCCTTCCAAAGCACGGAAGTTCACAATTGATTGGCAACTAGTGTTCACAAATTTTCCAACCACGTCGCTAACCTAATCCAATAGTTTCCAACCAGCACAAGTCTACGCAAATAGTTTAAACGAACCAAGACAAAAAAATAATAGCTGCAGCCTCCAGTTCCAGATTACCATACGCACGTACCTACTTACATTAGCCAACATTAAATTCACTGTGAACGAGGCTATTTAAATAGTGCGGTTTTTATTCTAAAACGGTAAGTCAAGGTCTCAAAATTACTATGTCCATATCTATTCAGTTACTTGCCGTTTCCTGTCGAGAAGCAGTCGTAACCTTGAATACGTACACTCATTATTTGGCCATTAAAGACAGCCTCGAGTTTGGCAATAATTAGAGACTCCAACGGGCCAGCTGTATTCCACGTATTTTAGATATGTTATTAAGAATTCGTTTTTGGACGAATATTTGTCGGTTGTGAATCTTGGGTAATACGAGCACGTTATTGTTATGACTACATTGATTACAATAAAAATTGGAAGTTGACTGTTTTTGGGTCAAGGAATAGAATAGTCTATTTTTCGTTTTTTAAAAATATGAATACGTCAATATTATTAATTCTGAGTTTTTTTTCAATATACTGGTTGTCTTATTTAGTTAAAAATGTAGTCGAGTGTAAGATTGGGTTTAGTTAGTGTTTGACGCTAGATGGCGCTGAGCAAGCTCGGTTTACGAGGTTAGTTTGTGTACAGTCGTGTGCCGTTATTCGATTCAGGTAATTGACTTTAGAATAATGTCAATTGAACTATGAATCAACTATAACGTTATCAGTTGCAACAGTAAAATCTATGATTTCACAACTACCTCCGTTAGATTGTTTACAGTAAATATTGTTTTAATAATTACAAAACAAATTGAAATTGAACTAGGTTGAAATAAAACTATACGTCCCTAACTTACGTACTGTATACCAGTAAAAACCGTATCAAAATCGATTAAGCCTGTTTTTTGTATTATCGGTTGACTACGGTCTCACCTAACCCGTAACTATCCCAGTACTGGGCTTGGGTCTGCACTCACAATGACACGGCCATAGGACACCATGCTGGCTAAGTGTAGATTGGGCTTCACACACCTTCGAGAACTGGAGCACTCTCAGGACTATGGGTTTCTTACGATGTTTTCTTTCGCCCCAACAAAAGGCAATCAACTTCTGATACGAAAATAAGTTTGAAAGTTAAAGGTGTGCACGGATTTGAACCCGGGACTGTAGAGAGACCACCGTTCAAACGCCCTCAGCGTCTAAACGCCCTAAGTCTCAACGCCCTAAGTCTATCACTTCCTACAAGGCGCACTAATTAATATAAAACCATTCAGATTTAAAGATTAAAACAAGTTAAGTCTTATAAGTACAGTCAAACAGACAAAACTAAGAAGTATTGTTACGGAACCAATTCCTTAACACGTACCCTAAGTGATATTTTTCCGGAAATAAATATATTTTATATACAGAAATCAAGCGGTTAGTCAAACTACATACATATATATGTGTATGTATGTAACTCGTATGTGTGTGACAATGCTAGAACGGTACTCATTATTACTTATAGCGACAAAACGCTAGGTTACAGAAAAATGATCCTTGCGGTCTAGTCCTTAGGTTGATATTTGATTAACGGCATCCGAAACATTAAATTTGTTGTGTCTTCACAGGGAATTTTGTTAATTTTCCATATTTAATATTAACCTTTGTTATAATGTGGGTTGATATAGTTTTTTATGTAATATAATACTATATACTAAATGTCATAATTTTGACATGTCTTTGCCGATACAGACGTATAAACGATCTGAAGGTACTTGAGTATTTTTATTTTTATGATTTATTTTAATAAATTCAATCTACCGTTCTTAGTATTTCAGTTAATCTGTTCAGCTAAAGTACCCGCAGTTTATTTTTGTCGATAAATTTGGCTACTTTTAAAAGGTTTTTTTAAATTTTTATATTTATAAAATTATGATAATATTTCCCATAAAAACATTTTCAGCATATTTAGGGTAATATGAGATGTATTATTATATGTATATTTCAACATATATCACACAATGAACAAATCGAATGTTCTTACATTAAAAAAGACCGTAATAAATCCGTAATCGTAGTATTATTTTGAACCGTAACACAAACCAAATGGAAACCACAACTTATACTTTAAGCCGATGTTTAGTACAACCAATATGAGAGACGCAAGTACAGAGAGGTTAAACTAGTTCGGAACATAAAAACTAGCCGATGGAAGCGAGCGTGGAGAGGCCAAGCCGACTCGCTAGCATGTCCTTGCATCCGGGGTGATTGGTCGCCGCTAACATTTTAAAACATTAAATAAAAACCGAGACAGCTATGAAGAACCGCTCCGGAGAGCACATAAAATTCCGTTGAAGCCTTTTTTCCATAAAAATAAGTACCGATAGCGGACGGTACATCGCAGGCACTGTCGCCTCAAGGATTGGAAGGTCGATGAAGGACATTTTTTGTATCTGTTGTAAGTGCGTTCAACATGTGACCGTTCGTATCTTGTACTAATACGAACATTTCTTGTATTTGTTATTTAATATTAGTATTGTTTTAAAGCAATAATTGTATTTAAATACATATATACAGATGCAATTGGATATTAAAACGAGATCATGAATTGTAATGAATATGGGGAGTTTTGTGGACAAGAATTCGATTTATATAGATTAAACAAGGTTTCATTACTCAACAATAATAAAAGTCGTGTTCAGTAATTTTGGGATTTACTGATTTGGCAGGTACAGATAGTGTATGGTCTTTCTAAATTTGAAACGGGTTATTGATTTTGTTGAAGCAACTGGATTTAGTTTTTATCGTTCACACCAGGTGGCGGTATCAAACTACCCACCATGATATGTTTATCAAATAATTTATACATACGCTATGTATTTTGATTATATGTAACGCTTTTTACTGTTTTCTTTTCCATCCTTATTTAATTAACATAATCTAAGAGGATGTTAATTAAAATGAAATCTTATGTATACTCAGTACAAATTCGACCTGGAATGTTTTTCCATACACACTTGTCAATTTAGTACAAACAGGTGCACCTTTACAGAGTGTGGTGCGTCGTCGAATTCATACTCCATTATAATATTATATTTCTGAAAGTTCGTCTGTTTGAATATTTGTATGTTTGTTCGTCTTCCTCATCGAAATGGAGCGACGGATTGACATGTATTTGTGTGTGGATATAGTTGATGGTCTGGAGAGTGACATAGGCAACTTTTTATCGACATTGGTACTGCCGCGCTATTTTCACTATAGATATTTTCAGATGTAAATTCCATTTTGACGTATGAAAACTCAATCAAGGTATCAGACATACAATTTAATTGTAAGATTAACATCTGAAGAATGTAATTGGTTTTCCTTCCCAATATTTTAAAGATATCGAGTACTGTAAAAAACATCAATTTAATACGTTGTATCTTTAAACGAACCTCTACAAAAACTCAATACTTTATTACTCTGATCACAGCACAGCGTGATTCACAGCCAGATTTGGCGAGGGTTAATGACCCAAATATGTTATAGCGAAGTGTTCAAGGCTAGCATCAACTAATTTGGTTTGCTAAGCAAAAAAATCCGGTATCTAAAAAACCGATCTATTGATTTGTTTTCGTCTACGGCGCTCCAGCGAGGTAACAACATTTATGGTAAACTTTTCCGTTACAGTTATTTAAAATAAAACACGTTTGGAATTAATGTTATGTAACTTAAACTGTAAGTATTGATAGCCTAGTTTGATCATTGTTCTCTCGATCGGGAGTTCCTGGGTTCAAATCCTGCCGCGCGCTCTAAGTTTTCGTGCACATTAAAAGTTGATTTGACATTTGCTACAGTGAAAGAAAACATTGTGATAACGAGCACTGGTCACCAATTCGTACTTGGTCTGCGTGTTGGACTATGACCCCTCATTATGGAGTCCCGAGCCCAGCAGTGGGATAACCGTGGGTTATAATGGTGATTTACAATATGCATTTAAATTATCACTTGTTTTTGTATATTGAGTACGCCAATATAGTAAAGCTAGTGCGGTTCGCATTCGTATTTTCTGTGTCACAACCCACAGGTTAACCAGTAAGCAGTTCTGCTGGATAGTTCTATATATCTTCTCAATACCTACCTGCGTCGGTGTTCTCTACCTACAGGAGTCTTCAAGAAACGAGTGAATAGGCATTTATTAAGTTAGTACGCCCAACACCTAGATATCACTGCAACTTATCAGATGGGATCAATGCCACGCATTAGGTAACTACGTAAAAAAAAATTTTCAAAAAATTATCGACAAATTAGTCGACGAACATCATTTTTTTTCAAAACGTCTTTTGCGAATCAGTAAACATTATATAGTAATAATAATATTTTTGGTAAATTGTGATTACAGTCGATTCAAATTGCCTTCTCCTCTAGAACGTACCGTGGGCGACATTCAGCAAATTGCTCTAAAATACCTACACGAAATGATTATCTCTATACCGGCATGACACAACAATACACTGATGTGATGACCTTAAATTCGAGATGTGTGTGTGTGCGTGCGAACATTCGCCATTTTGTTTGTTTTTTAAACCGTATGACAGTTTAAATTGTAGGATTTACGAAAATCGTGGCCCAAGTTCGGCAACATTAAGATGTTATCGTGATTGTACTTTATGGACGCCATTTTTAAAACTGAGAGGTTTTTTTTCTGTGACAGATAAGAGGTGCCTTCTAGGGAGTCTGTGATGCATTTCGATACGTGTAAGTTTTGTTTAATGAGATATTAAGCTTAATTATTTTATAGGGAATAGTGCGTCCGTCTGTATTGATAAATATTACATAAACATGCCTAAAGTAGTGTTACTAATTACATAAAACAAAAATCCGTTGGCCCTAATTTTTTATTTTAGGGCCAGCGTTTTGGAGTCATTCGTACCGCTTCACCGCGAACGGTGAAATATCATCTGCCTTTAGAAATAGATACCTAAAAATTCTAACTAACCTCAAGATAAAAATAAAACTATACTTACCTCATTTCATTACACGTGCGCAAAATTATTTTTCGCTTATTTGAAACAGTTACACGCGACGAATTTTAAATCATTATAATTATTAGGATAAAATCAACATAAACGGAACAATACCAATTGTTAGACCTATCCGTTACAACGCTATTACAAAAATATTTTTACCGTTCATAATCAACATACACGTGCTCTTTGATACAAAGGTTAGGCTTAAAGATCTAGTCGCGTATTGACCGAAAAATATGCCACAACGCGTTGTGTTTATGGAATAATACGAAATTCGCGTTGTGACTTCTATTCGATTCGACTACTTTACTGTTGAAGATGTTAATGATGCATTTTTAACTAAAATTAAAAAAGAAAAATAATACAAACGTCTTAGATGACATAAAAATTGGCGCTGTACCGTTAGCACACGGCAAACTTACTTATCTGTAATTTTGACAAATTCATTTTTTTTCGTTGAAATCTGTTTCCAATCCTACTACGTGCCTGATGAGCGTAATTTTTAATTGCGTACATTTTATTACTATAATAGCGACGAAAAATAGCTGCGAAGTGATATATTTTTTCTCACAGAGTAAATTAGCAGTGAGCGCAAAATATAGTATCCACAGCAGACCGGTTCATACCTACGTAATAACGATATTTATTCTCTACGATCGATTAGTATTCTATCTTTGGTATTTAATAACGTTTATCCATAACCGTATGTATTGTATATTCAACGGTTTTCAAGTTAAAAACAATTGCGAAAACCGAGAAAGCTTAACCTGTCAACCACAAAAATAATAAAATACAAAAAACGATCTATACTACTTATACAGATAAAGTAGACGTTAGATAGACAATAATTATATACCTTAATCACCGTAGTTAAAATATTAAAATACATAAAAATCCGCCGGAATAATGTACCAACTTAACAAGATTGAAATTGTATTTTGCAATATATAAAATCTTAATTTATACACGAATGCCTGCCAAAATAATAAATTATGAACGTTTTAATTTACAATCAATAATAATTTTAATATTTTTTGTGACTATTTCTTCGCTAAACTTATCTTAAGTGAAACCCAGAAGACGTGTGTTTTATAAATAATTTTTACTCGTGAAGAAGATAATTAACATATGCAGCTGGACGCTATAAATAAGATGTCCAGCGTCAAAAAAGTAGGCTTTATAATACCAAGTTACATCAAAGCAGATGTGTATAAAACGCTCAAGCAATAAAAACAGACGTTACCCGCATACGTACTCGAGAAATTTGCAAAAATGGATAAGAACCTTTAGTGAGACATGTGTGACCGTTCCTAGAATAAATGTCAGTTCATCACGTGCGTAGCATCTTGCTATTGGGACTAGCAAAAAATATGAGGCCCACACCATTTTAAAATGTCGACGGGCACTTGAAAATATTTTTTATTTATTTTGCTATCCGTACCATCAGGCCGTTGACTTTAAGTTGTTTTACAAAAATTCGTACAAAAATGTTATAAGTATGATTTTTATTTTTTTAAACTAACTTAATCACTAGATATTTATTTTACATTTAAATAATACATCAATATAATTTGAAAAATCCAAAATTGGAGAATTTTTGTATTTTTTATTCTGCTTTGTTGAAACGAATTCAACAAATCCTTTGTAACTGTGTTGACAAAACGGTCCCTCAGTAACAAAGTACCTTAATAAAAATACTAACCCTTTAAAAATGTACCAAATTATAAATATCAGTCCAGTCATTTGAATTATAATTGGTGTAGTTAAGACGAATTTTTAATTGCTTCGTATACAACAATTTTCTTACTTCCACGAAACATAGAAATACCGTTAAAATGTTAAAAAGGAGACATAGATTTTTCTATTTTTACGGTCCCGTTGCTTAGCTGATACTGACCCTGCCTGTAAAGATAGGTCACGGGTTCGATTTCCGCTCGGCGTTTATGTTACAGATGTTGTCCAGCTAGAGGTGGCTTGTCCGTGTTTTTTGTCCAGGCCATCCGCGACACAGGATAGTACAAAGAGTATGAGTGTGTAAGCGACTTATTTATGTATATTTGCATACCTCGGAGCACCCGGCCGATTCTCGATTCACATTTCGAAGCGATATCGCAGCGACTTTGTTGTTAAACCGCTTGTATTCACATTTGCAATCGGCCTTAAACTGTCTCCAACGACATCGATCCAAAAGTCCATGGTCAATGACATATCAACTGTACCGATAATATACAGTTGAAGTTTTATAACGCAGTCAATAAATGCGAATAACAAAATCTAAATGAACTGCAATCGAACGAACTGAACTTGAATGACTTTGAAATTGTTTAGTAAAAAGCAGGTATATAAATAAAATATTTACCTAGGTGCATTGTTATAAGTCTTCCTAAAGCATGCGGTTAAGCTGTCCAATTCTAAGAAAAGATTACGGCCCATTGTGAATGTTATCGGAATATTTTTTATGAACGCCAATCTTTCAAAAATAAACTTAAAATTGTAAGTGAAATACAATGGCGAAGGATACAATAGCACTGGCCACATGGCGAACAGTTTATTCTTTTTATTAATCAGATATGTACATTTTTACTGTTCATTTATTTTGGAAAAAGCCAGCTTCCGTAATCGTTTATGGCTCGGGATGGCAGAGGATTTAATGAATACTTAGTTTACTGTTTTATGTTCGTCGTGCCGTTAATATTATCAGAGGTTTTTGGAATTTGTCGGAAAAGGTTTTGCGTTAATCGTTTAAGACTTTTCATCCGTTGATTTATTGCACACACACACAGAGATATACACTGACACACATTCTTTGAAGGAAATTATTGTAAGCTATTATAATGAGATGTACTCGAAATTTCGTTTAAGACTTTTGATACTCCACACTCATAGCCGTACTACCAAAATTAATATAAGTGAAGAAGAAATATTCGACATATAAATATTTCTCGTTACTGTCTGTCTGTGTGTCTCTAGTCTGTGTATCAGACTGACGGATGTTTTCAATTTGACATTATTAAAATACTAGCTGTGCAGTTTACTTGCGTTAATTTGATTCGGTACACAAATGAAAAGGTTATGTGAACTTATAGATCCTTTCCGACCCTTAGCTATACTGAAGCGAAGCGATTACATTCTATACTATATTAATAGATATGTTAACTTAGTTATTTTATACCTTTTTTATTTTATTTATTTTAATAATGCGAGTTATGTAAATATCCAATAAAATTCATTTGAATTCTCGATCACACTATGGAACTGTCATATATATGTGAAAATATAAATATAATTTTATATATTTTCGTTAAAACTGGCTATTAACATAGTATAGTAATGTAATTGTATGTTAATCACAGTACTTCTCTAATTAAATAGAATATGTGTGTCATTATTTTATTATATGTATGTCTATAATAATATATTTCTTGTGTGTGTTTTTAGTAATTTTTTGTGTTATACAGATAAACGACCATACGGCTAAAGTGAAGCCTAAAGACCCCATAGACCAAAGCAGTACCAAAAATATCAACAACGCGTTGCTGACTTCTAAAGATACGATCTAGAACTGCCCAATATCACAGAGGGAACTTTGATACAAGAATTTTGTTTCACTATTTTGTACCCGTGTGGTGTGTTGATAAAAAGTAGCCTGCTATTCGGGTCTATAATCTATCTCTGTACCGAATTTTATTAAGATACATTCAGTAGTTTTAGCGTATGGCGTTTTTGAAAAAGGAACAAGAAGTCATTCATATGTCTTCGCGTTTATAAAATTACTAGTATAAGATCAAAATATTTTTAATCTGTTTATTTGTTATTATTCAATTAATTAATTTTGTATTTTGTTCCCCAAGACTATTTTTTTTATTTTTGTTACCTTTTAAATAAATAAATAATAATAAATAAATAAATGTCTTAGGACAACTCACACACGGCCATCTAATCCCAAACTAAGCGTTAGCTTGTACTATGGTGATCAAACAACTGATAAACATACATATATATTTTTAAATACATAC
>DWJZ01005783.1:0-13701 GCA_018249125.1 Asbolis capucinus
AAAAATGGTTAAATTTGACAGTAAAATCCCCATTTACAAATACAAACAATGTGATAAATGAAAAACCACTACCGATTTTGTGTAAACTTCACATTAACCATCTACTAAATAGTCCGAACAAAGCCTAAACATTTGGTTTGGATACGTGAGCCCGTTCTTGAGTTATGAATATACAACAAAAAGTGGCATTCATTTATATATAATAGATTATAAAGAGGAAAATTTGATTGTTTGTTTGAGAAAAATATGCTCCGAAACTACTGGACCGATTTTAAACTTCCTTTTACCGTTAGAATCTTACACTATCCAGAGATAATGCTATATAGGCAGCAGGCTGAAAATAGACTATAAAAGTGATTGACTCTTCGAAAGCGAAGCGATGTCAATTTCTAGTGACAAATAAGTCTGTCAACTTTCCGTGTTTTGACACAGACTAATGACAAATAAGTCTGTCAATTTTCCATTAATTACGGGAATTTACGAATTTTAGGTCGAAATTTTGACGGATTGATATGCCGCCGCCGTCCTGGGCCGTCACCGAGAATCACTTCTGCGCCGTTGTGTTTTTCTCGTTGACGGCGCGTAGGACAACGATCACCAACACGTAATTATTATATCGTAATGTAAACTTGTTCACGGTGACAGACCAGTAATGGTGATGATGAACAGCCTTAAGCTATTTAGCTTACTCCACTTCCTGCATATTAGAAGCTCAAACTGCCCACGGCTAAAGCTTCCGATTGTTTAAGTGGCCCGTTCAGTTCAGTAAACGTTTATTCACTTTTAAAAAAGAGTGTTGATGCATTCAAATAAGGTATTTTATTTATTTTACTTTTGAAATGACAATGCGAATGAATTTCAACGTCAAAAAACTCTTTTTTTAATTATGTCGTTTGCTCTGTTCTCCGGTCTGTTTGGATGGACTCTATTGTTCTCTTACCACAAAAGGAATTCGTATAAATGCATGTTTGTTTTGGCTACTTCCATAAAAAAGATGATAATTAACTTCAACTACCTTCAATAAAAATATTATCTTTGAATTCAGTTGTTGTAAAAAATGCAACTGAAATGAGCTATGAAAAAAACTGTGATTATTGTGAACTGCATAACAGAAGCAGTCGTTCGTAGCAATTTAACAATCAAAGCTAATTGATATAACAAGGATTTTTACGACGGGAAATAATGGTTCTAGAAGGAAACCTATTTAGTTTTCATTTTTAATAGACGGTCATTAGATAGGCATTTTATAGTGGAAGTAGTTAGGGTGGAACCGCGGTACTCCGGAGCCGGTCAGTCCAGCGGCAATTGTACACGATGGAAAACGATAAGCAACAGCGGCCGCGGTTTGTTGGAGGATGGGTGACCGCTAGTGGCAAAAATTTTATGAGCGCGTCCGGTTCCGGTAGGGCACGTAAAGCTGTCGGGACCGTTATCGTTATATAGCAATTGTTCACCCATGTCGAAAGCTTTTGGGAAGCTTAGAACTTCCATGACTTCGGTTGGCCACTGACCCCTACAGCTATCCACTTTGGAGCACCGTGGTGGAGTATGCTCCAGGTCTCCTGAGTCTGAAGAGAGCTCAATAGTGGGCTATTAATGGATTGTCCTTAAAACTTTTTGTACGAGTAGATACGAGTATACATAATATATGTCGGTCCAAAATCTCAATGTTCGGGTCCTGTAGGACGCAAATAATTATCCCGACTTCCCTTCGAGGCCCTATTGTATAAATTGTTACTATGTACATAATATTTCTCTAGCTACTGTCCTTGTTTCACTTCGAAATCCAATAATCGCAACCATCTTCATTATTCGGGATAATATAAAAATTTCAATCCCAAGATTCCATTGTCCATATTGACAAAAAAATTTACGAAATATAGTTTTCCCATTACAAAATAACAAGCTTTTTCTATGTATACTTAATTATTGTAGTAATAAAATGTAGCAGTCAATGACGAGAGTGGCTTTTATTTAGTGCGCTTCACCATCAAAGACAATGTCACTTAACATGAGGTGGTTTCGTAATAAAAAAAAACAAAAAAAACTAATTCACTAATCTTAGTTATAAATAGAACGTGATATGTGTATGTCTATGTTTATATACTATGTCTATCGTCTTCCATCGATATATGTATGTAGATCCCTGGGTTGTAAGCGTTACAATATTATTTACTACTAGCGGCCTCCACTAATCCACATTGGAGCAGCATGGAGTATGCTCCAGGCCTCCAGGCCTCCTCGCTATGAGGAGAGACCCGTGCTCAGTATTGGGCCATGGATGGGTTGGGTAGCGGCTGTCCTCGACTTCGTCCGCTTGGACGTGCATCCAAACTACCAGCCCCCATTTTAAACCTAAAAAGGGGTTGATTTCTAAACATACACTATTAGTAGTTCTCAAGTCTCTTTGAAAACGTAGAACTTTCGTACTAACTTCCAACCCCCGTTATACCCTCTTAGGGGTGGAGTTTCGTAAATTCCGTTCTTAGCGGATGTCTACACCCTATAAGGAAGCTACCTGCCTAACTTCAATTGCCTGAAATTTCGTAATTAATCAGTGCGAGATATTTCACTTTTATTTAAAATAATATGAAGCTACGTCAGTCTTTTTTACACCTCAACTAAACAGATTTTGATGAAAAATTATACGAGGTAGAGTGGAACTTTTAAAACCACAAACAGTACTTTTTATCGTGAAAAAATCTCTTGAAAGGTTCGAAATTCATGCCCTAATGAAAGTTTGTACGGGAGTTCGTCTTCGTCGAATACAAAATTTTAAGACTTTGTGCACGAGATAAAAGCTAAATAAATATTTGATCCATCTTTCCCGAAATTTTGACGTTTAGGGAGAATAAAATACAGGATAAATGCCACCACCGATGTTCGACGCGAAAGCAATCGCGGGAAAAAGCTAGTTATTCTATAAGAATTAATTTTAGTGTCAGTTTTGAAATCCGACCCAAAAAAAGGAGGAGTTTCTCAATTTGTGTGTATTTTTCTTTACTTATATGTATATGTCACCTCAGACCTTTTTATTGATTGGACTGATTTTGATCTTTTTTGTTTTATTTGATAGCTGGCGATAATCGTGTGGCGTTAGTCCCATTTAATTATGAGCGCTATCTAACTATAAGTTTTTGAGTTATTCATCATTTTAATATTTTTGTTTTTTTTCCTACCCCAGTACTTCTTACTGGGTTTCGGATTGAAGTTGGTTTTCTTCAGTGTTATAAAAGATTATTATTAAATTTCTATGGTATAAACAATGTATATTTTTTTAGGTTAGAAATGTTCCGCAAGGTGCCTAACCTGCGCGTGCTGGCGTGCGGCGGGGACGGCACCGTGGGCTGGGTGCTCAGTGTGCTGGACCGCATCGGAGCAAGGCCAGCCGTGGGCGTGCTGCCGCTGGGCACGGGGAACGACCTCGCCAGGGCACTGGGCTGGGGCGGGGTAAGATTGTTTTTTTTTTAAACAACTGATTGCTGTTACGAGTGTTATGGTATCTACAAAGTGCTATAGATCATGTATTTTTTTCACAATTTTATATATTAGTAGTTATCTAAAAACTCGGAATTATGTTGTTCAATGAAGTTACCAGATTACTCGCAGATTTTTATTATCTGTTGCACCAATGAAGTTAGCACTGAATTTTGCAAAACAAAAACAAAGATTTCAATGTTATGGTTAATCACTTTTACCAAATTTTAATAACAAATTTATATATCAAAATTGAGAATTCATAAAATGATACCAGGAAAAAAATAAAAACTATTAATTATACAATATTATGGTTAAAAGAATAAAATATAATTTGTATGAAAAATATACGGTAGGTATTGTTAACCGGGTGACTAAGCATTACGTTCCCAAAGTTTGCAACATGTTTTTTTGACATTATTTCTGGTCATCAAAACCTTGGAATAAACCTGACGATCTCGGATATATAATCCCAGATTCAGTCAACCGAGGTTAAGCTGCCGCTTGTGGCTATTCAAGAAGTTTCATCAATGTCAGTCGGAGCTGAAAATCAAATATCCCTTTGCAAGTAACACCTTTTATTAGAGACCAAAATTCATCCCAACTAGACCAATTCATTATGTATATGCAAAAGCATTACACAGATTGAATTGTTAAATGAACTATATTATTTATATTTTGCTGAAGTTCTCTAGGCAAAATACTAATCTCTTAAACCGTAAACCGAAAAAAAATAGTCATATTGTGCCTGACTTCCTAAGTGATCTTCATTCTTGGCTGTACACTTACTTAGTAGTAGTATGCTCATTTGTTGGCTATTTTAAAATCAAACTCAAGTTTGGCGGTTCTTACTCAACGCTGCACGTCGTTCGCGTTAATAACTTTAAGTCTATTAGGAGAAATGGCAAATATAAAAGTACACAATTAATAGCTAAAGAAAAACTACTCATTGAATAATATAAAAGTAACATGAGCTGAGGAGAAATACACGTTTGATATAATATGTATGAAGATAGTGAGAAACGAATAGATCTGTATATCGTGTTATCGTGTTATTGTTTGTAATGAATAAAATCAGAAAATACTGAACTCATTTCGGAAACTCTTTCGCCAACATATGCAATGGAATTTTAGTTATATACTGAACCGAAAAATAAAAAAGAAATACATTATACCCAAAAATAAAAAGGTTTTTCCCTTGTAACCGAATTTGCGCAGGAAGAAGGGTCGAATGAAAGCGTTTTTCAATTTTAAGGTAAATTTTATCCGATGCGTAGCGATTTCTAGAATCTTGTACTAGCAATTTTTGAATATGCGATGGCTGGCCAAATTGTGAGGAAGAGTAGGTATTTTCGTGTTAAATCTATTTTTGTTATTAAAGAAATGTGTTCTTGTTTCATTGTTGTAGTCAAATATCGAAGTATTGTCCTGTTATTTCTCTAGCTTTTATCATAAATAAGAAGCGCTTGTCTACGTTCTCACCTGATGAAAATTGGCGATGAAGTCTTCAAGGTCTAAGAAGCCTGGTATGAAAATATGTGTGGACCCTGTTTTAGTAACACGACCTTTATTATATTGATTTATTTCTACACTAAATGAAATTAAAATTATAATCTACACACGATAGATAAATTAACGTGTTTCTTAGCGGTATTGTAAACGAGACATGAACAAGGTGTTTCAGATCTGGTTTCGCAAATTGTTAAGAGCGACTATGTGCTCCCAAATTCTGGTATTTTCCATAGCCATACATTTTCGAGAAAACTCATAAATTTTGTTGAAAGATGGCTATTAATAAGAGGCATATAAGTTATATTTCATAGTGTCACATGAGGTATTATTAATAATTCTTTTTTCTTATATTGTCCTTAGTAAAAGTTGCCCACGAGTAATAAATCGTACCGGCATTTGGCTGTGACATTGTGATACAATGAACAAGGGTTTTCTAGAAGCCGGAAAGTTTGCGAACATTTTGATATACTTATTAATATTTCTTACTTTTTACTTATTCATAATGTATACAAAATTGCACGTATAAAGTATCTGGTAAGCCGAGTTTGTCGGTAAATATATTAATACCGCCATCTAGTGAAAAGAATTGTAACTAAACTAAACACAATGAAACAAAAAAAAATGTAATAACCAAATTCTTAGAGGATTTTTTAGGTAAATACATTTAATTTTTTGGACCTGAGGATAGGTATTTTAGTATCGTGGAAATGCGTTTTTGAATAGTTTTTTGTGAAATTTAAAAGATCATAGAATATAATCAGTTTTAATATATGTTCCTACATGATAAATGAAGTGCCTATTGTGTGAAGATATCCATGTAAGCGTGTTACATGAATTTTCAAAGTTTCCTTGTGATTAAGTTAACAAACGCAAACTTGGCGATACCAGTTTCTCGTGTCAAAGCAACACAACTTGTACAAGTTAATACATTATGAGTTAAGCCAGGTTAACTACCCTCAGTCAGCCTCAAATTAAACGTCAAAGGACGGTAGTTTCACTGGCCTTTGTTAAATATTTATTTTTTCGACTAACGTAGAACTTTGTTATACTCGTAACATGGATTTTTGGAGCGTAATGATAGACGGAGAAATTAATTACATTTAAATATTCAGTTGTGGAATTTGTACATTTGTATCATTCGTAGGCGTTTTTGGAGGGTTGTGGAAAATTTTAAAACCATATAATTTCGATATGGCAGGCCTTTTTTAATAATAACTTTGCTGCAGGTCAACCGGGGGGTGGTTTTTCTTGACCGACTTATACCTGAGAACATTTTTCTGAGTGGACTGATTTTGATAATTGTTTTCGGTTCGAAAAGTGATGATCTCGTTTTATATTGAGCGTCATCTGACGAATAGTTTTTATGTTATGCTTTGTTTTAGTTTTTTCCTTATCCTTATCCCGATTTTGTTGATTGTTTTTCTTCGAAACTAAACCTTGTCACGTAGTTTAAAGTGATTTTGAGCGACATCTAACGAGTAGTTTTTGACTTATTCTTAATAATGCGTATTTAAATGGTTACGACTAGGTTGACAATGATATTTTCATTTTATTATTTGTTAAAGTAATTTGTAGAATATTTATTTTGTTATTAAAATCATTATTGTCTTATAGAGATAGGTTTATAGGTTTTATTTAAACACTAGCTTCCGCCCGTGACGAAGTTACTTTGAGATAACACTAACTTTAACCCGCGACTTCGTTTTTGTCACACATGATTTTTGCGAAAATTTTATTGTCAAAGTCAAAATTCATTTATTCACGAGGGTATTAATTATTTACACAGCGCTCTCAATAGGAAAAAAATCCCCCTATTTTGATACATTCTTCATTGGTGCTCCGCTCCTATTGGTCTTAGCGTGATGTTATATGTATATATCGGACCAGTAGTTCCTGAGATTAGCGCGTTCAAGCAAACAAACAAGCTATTTCTTCAGCTGTATAATATAAGGATAGATTTGTATTCTTTTCTATAAACTGAACTTCAACTACGGGACCCTTACACGTAGTTTGATACACCCTTGGCTTTTATAATAAAAGTAACATTAAATTGATTTAGAAATACAGATTCTATTTTTCCTTTGTGTAAAATTTAATTTGCACGATTGATTCTACTTAGCTGTAAAGTTAAAATTGAATTCACGGAATTCTCGCAAACAAAGCGTAGTTTCAACTTTTACAAAAAAATGTCACATTCGCAGAAATCAATATGTGTAGTGTTGAATAATTAGAAAGTCAATAAACTTTCAATAAACACCTTACTTTCTTATAGTTAAATTAATTTAGTTAAATTGATTCAGGTGAATTAATTTAGTTTAATTAAATTAGGTTTACGTAAATGGCGGACACGAAAACGCTGAACAGGCTTCAAATTAAGGCGGTAGGTTTTTAGGGCGACAAATTTGAGGATCTATTTTTGTCTTATATTAATTTTATATTTTTAATTTTAATTTTAATGACAGATACGTTTTGATAACACATTTTAATGACAAATACGTTTTGATAGCACATTTTAATGACAAATACGTTTTGTTAACACATTTTAATGACAGATACATTTTGATAACACATTTGAATGACAGATATGTTTTGATAACACATTTTAATGACAGATACATTTTGATAGCACATTTGAATGCCAAATACGTTTTGATAACATATTTGAATGACAGATATGTTTTGATAATACATTTTAATGACAGATACATTTTGATAGCACATTTGAATGACAAATACGTTTTGATAACACATTTTCATGACTTTTCCTACTAACCATTTGTACGACTTTGTAAGCTAGAAACTGATATTTGTAGAGATAAGTGCGACAATACCTTAACGACCCATATCTTGCAATGTACAAATCCGACAATGGGTCGCGTCCGCACCTTCTTCAGGTATACCCATGTTGACAAAAAATAGAATAGTTTTAGAATTATCTTATTTGCTACTAAAAACTGCCCCCGCATCTCTTCCGAAGAGCTATTTACCAGTATAAAGTAGTAATTGTGACACAGTGTAACAATTAGACATTTGTAATCGAAGACTTTTGTAATTGTAGATATTAATGTACTCTATAAAACTGTTGTACATCACTTTGCCTTATTCTGAATAGTTTTCGTAACATACGCGATATAAGGATTTGTTATGGTATTTTTTTCACACGTTGGGTTGCATTATCGAAGTTACCATAACGTTTTTGTGTTCCTAACTGTGTTGGTGATCGTTGCGGAGTTCCCTCATCTGCAGACATTCCTGAACGTAAGATTAGGTCATGGTTACCATGAAAATGCGTAGTTAACTATGAAACTATGCAAAATTTCAGCTCTGTATTGTAAGAGGAACTGTGTCTAATTAAAATTGCAAGATTTGACCCGAACAAACCAACAAACTAATCTTAAAAAACATACAAACATACACTGTAACTTAAATAAAAACTTGTAAATACAAAACTCACCTTCTAAAATCTATAGTATAATTTTGGCACAACCTTAAATTTGCTGTATAATCCATTGTATCCAGCTTACGAGAGCAATTTTAACTTGCCTGCGTCTGTGTTCCTAACCACGTATGATGGAAGAGTCTTCAAGAGAAGAGTGAATAGGCATTTACTAAGTTAGTGCGCCCAACATCTCAGACATCATCGCCACTTACCATCACGTGGGATCGATGTCAAGCATCAACTTTTTTACGTAAAAATTGCGTAAAAACTGTGTAAAAAAATACTTTTGTAGTATGAAAATTGTTATACTATATTTACGAATACTATACTAGATATAAAATTGATTACTTATATGTACCTACATTTATATATTACTAGCTTTTTCCCGCGACTTTGGCCGCCTAGTCGTGGTAGTGGGTCAGCATGCTGCCCTATGCCTTATGTGAATTGCTTGCGAATGTATGATACCGTTAATTTAATACATTTTCATATGCCCCGCACTCCCCTCACCACGCGCCAAGCCACCAGTGTCCGAGCGCTCGCCGGTTCATCATTTTATTATCTTTATATTTAATACAATTTTTTTCTAGATATTTATATAGCCAATGTCACTCAGTGATAATGTAGCATTCTAATGGTGAAAGAATTTTTGAAAACGGATCAGTAATTTTTGAGTTTATTCATTACAAACATACAATTTTTTCTCTTTAATATTAGTAAAGTTTACTATGTGGATGAACTTATTCTACGTAAAAACTACGTACGTAAACACAAGGATACGAGTTTAACACCACAATAATAACTAGATTGTGGTTTTCTCAGTTTATATTTGGAAGAGTTACACGCGTAGACTGTAATGACTTGGCCATATTTTGTTTACGAGATAGCACAAGATGAAAAAACGTACTAAACTTTATTTGAAACTAGTCCCCGTTCGCGGATTCACCCGCCTAGTATATTGATTAAAAGAAGCCTATTTGTTATTCCTCATTATAATCTTTGTGCCAAGTTTCATTCAGATCCAACAACTAACTTGGTACACACATACAACAATGTGCGATTACCCACACAATTATTTTTTTTACTTTCATTAAATTAGTGCTTGACCACTATCTCACCTAACGGTAAGTGCCGATGTGGTCTTAGATGGTATAGCGCACTAATTTAGAAATAACCTATTGACTATTGACTTGAAGACACTTAAATTGTAATCGAACGGAAACACTGACACTGTCAACTTATTCCAGTCCTTTTCATGAACACATATCTCGGGCGACGCGGCGAGCTAATATTAGTTAGTAGTGTTCCCTAATCATATCCGACACTGTCCTCCAGGGCTACGAAGATGAACCGATATCGAAGATTCTGGTGCACATTGGTGAGAGCGACACGGTGCTGCTGGACCGGTGGGAGCTGAAGGTGGAGCCGAATGAGGAGGCGGTGAACGTGGACACCAGCAACGCCAAGCCTCAGCTGCCACTCAACGTCGTTAATAACTACTTCTCGTTCGGCGTCGACGCACATATCGCCCTCGAGTTTCACGAGGCTAGAGGTATTGTTTTCAATCAACGGCTCAAGGCGACTTTAACGGCACTCCGAGTTCTTAATGATAAATTTAATAATGTCTCAGAAAGACGAAATGTGAATGCGGTAGATTAATATTCATCTATTGTTTTCATGTTCACAGTTTAATAATACATAAAACATGCGTGGGCATGAATAAAGCCCGTTCAAGTATAGCAATGAATGTACTTCGAAATAGTTCGTCAAGACTCTTTTATTCTACGTAAAAATTAATCAATAAATAATAAATATCTTCGAACAACTCACACACGGCCATCTGACGCCAAACTAAGCATTAGCTTGTACTAATACATAGATCAGACAACTGATAAACATACATATATACATATTTATACCCAGACACAGAACAACCATTCCTGCTCATCACAGAAATGTTTGACCTGGGTGGAAATCAAAGCCTCGTTGTAATTCAGGGTCACTGACTAGACCAACCGGCCATTCAACAAAATAGAATTGCTTATTAATTAATATTAAATTTTAAATTAATATTTATATTAAAATTGCAATACTATAATATGTAGATATAACATTGGTTACTTACATATAATATTACTATATTGATGTTAGATTTTTGTCAATTGATATATTTGGTGACCAACTCGCCTGCAGAATCTCAGGTGACCCAAAAAATTTAGAATATTCACTTTGCTTTACCGATGCTTGACTGGTTCGGATTGACCTGGAATTTTGTATGATTGTTATAGAAATGTATTTAAAATACAAAAGGCAAGTGGAAACGGTACTTGGCTAGTTGCTATGATCTTAAGCAACACTTAGCATTCCGTAACACTTGTGTCTTCTAGCTGTAATGGACTTTGGTAACAATGATGAAAGTAAGTGCGCGGGAAATTTTCATTTACGCACATTTACACTTTGAGGTCTTTTGTCTCAGTAAATGTTGTCATCGTGAACGGTTTTTTCCTGAGCACGTGCTCTGAATAGTAATTTTCTCACTAACATAGGTTTTAATTTTTTATGCTTGAACTGCCGAGGGACATAAAATTGTTTATAGACAAGGAATGTCATTTTTATTCATTGATAGCCCGGCGGATTCTTCGATTGTACGCGATGGAAAAAGTTAAGCAACAGTAGGCGCGGTCTGTAGAAGAATGGGTGATCGCTAGTGGCAAAAAATTCATGAGCGCTTCCGTGCTTCGGAGGATACGTAAACTTGTCAATCCTGGTAGTTATCATTAAGCCATGTCGGAGGCCTTCGGGTTGCATAAAAATTTCCGACACTGGGTTCGCTTTCCCCTCCAATCCGCATTGAAGCAGCGTGGTGCAGTATGGTCTAGGCTTTGTCGGATTTCTTTCTAGGATTTAAGCCAATGTCATTATCTGTATTGTAGGTTGTTTCAAAACAAGTCGGTTTTAAGTGTTTGTTAGTTAAGCAAAAGTGGCGCGGATCCGTAGTTTCTGTAAGCCAGATTAAGCCGTCAGCCAGTTGAGCCCTGACCCACGATGTTGGGAACGTAAAAAACACATTGATTATCCACTAATATCTCATACCAATACGTGTACAAGAGTATTGTGGTGGAGTTTGTAGGCTTAAATTTTAACATTATTATAAAGGTTAAATTTTAACATTAAATAAATGTTAAATTTTAACAATAAAATAATTATGTAATAGTACTGTAAATTTTCTGCAAATAAGATACTAATTTAAATATAAAATAAATTAACATGTACGTTGAAATAGTGTTACAATTGTTACGGCCTATTGATGACGAAGATTAGTGACGACGCTTGTAAAAATATAACTAGTTTCTAACGCGAGTTCTATCGCGTGGCAGACATGTTTATAAAAATAGCCTATGTGTTATCCAGAATATGACCTATCTCTCTGCCAAATTCCATCCAGATCGATTCGGTAGTTTATGCGTGAAGGATTAACAAACATCCATCAACCCATTCACGAATCGAATGATTTTACTCCAAAGAGATTATTTCTTAAGCTTGAGGTGAAACACCTGCTACAAAAACATCTCAGACTTAAAAACACGTTTGAGCACGAATTTAAAAATTCCAGAGAGCTCAAAAGCGAGGAATTAACTAAATCTTAAAATAAGCGAGAAAAATTACTTAAAACAACGCGCCTGTAAACTACAATTAATCAGTTGAGGGAAAGCAGACAGGTCGTCTCATATTCTGGCTGCTGAATTATTGCTTATAATTTGTCGAGCTCTCTTTCATGTTTCGGACATTGCGTGGACGAGGCCGCTGTCATAGCGTCCATGGATTTATGGATAAGGCATCCTTGAGTTGCTTTTTATCCTAGAATTCAATACTATTACCTAGTAGATCCCTCTGCTGGAGCAGCGTGGTAGAGTATGCTCTGGACCTTCTTAGTATGAGGAGAAATCCGTGTTCAATAGTGGAGCAATAATGGGTACCTACCCAGTTAGTAGATGATGTACTTAACTATATAAGAAAGATAGCTATGCAGAACTTCCCGTACGCAACTTAGCTCCAGCTGGTTATCACCTGCTGGACTGATGTTTCATAGTATCAACAGTATCCTGTTGAACCGATGTCTCATGAGACATCGGTACCGCAATTCGAAGACGATATTAGAAGTAATCTGTGTTCACCTTCCGCTGAATATTCCTCTAATAGACCACCAGCTCCGTTAAGATCAGAGAGAAAGAAACGCTCTTCTCTCCTGTTCATCCATTACGTAACATGAAAATGCTACTTTGGTTAAAAAATCAACTGTAAAAAGTGACAAATTTCATTGAGACTGGTCAATTTCCTGTGGCTGGAAGAATAACAAACCTCCACCCATCCTAACTTCACAAACTTTCGCAAGACACAAAAATTAGTAGGACAGCATAAATCTGGACATTATCAGAGCTACAAGACAGATCGAATTAGTAAACATTAAATTTCGTGACAGTTTTCGCAACCCAAAGTTATATTTCAGAGGCGCATCCGGAGAAGTTCAACTCGCGTATACGGAACAAGCTGTTCTACGGGACGGCGGGCGGCAAGGACCTGATGCAACGGAAGTGGAAGGGGCTGGCGGAGTTCGTCACGATGGAGTGCGATGGGAAGGACTTCACTCCTGTGCTCAGGGAGCACAAGGTCCACGCCATCGTGTTTCTAAACATTCCAAGGTATTTCTGGAAGCAGATAAAATGAAAACAATTACGCTTGTCCCTACGTAAAATATCTTTTAACTGAATGCTCACGACTGCTGTTACCATGATCGCAGGTGCTCACGATTGCTGTAAGAATTATCATTTTACATGTGACAGGAAAATATTGTTGTTTTAATAATCGTGGGTACCCGCAACATTTTAAGAACAGTGTTACAAGAATTGTAAGACCCTGATATAGTAAAAATCTTTGACGTCATTGACTTCGACAAGAAATGATAAGAGAACATCATTGTTAACGTCAAAAATTAATACGAATTATTATAAATAACTCAAAAACGAATCGTCAGATGTTGCTGAAAATAAAAAGCTTTACAATTACCAACTTTTAGACAAAAAAAATAAAAATCGGTCCATTCAAAACAAAAAATTCGAGGTAACATAATAGCCAATCAATACAATGATAGCTTATTGGTTTGAATGTTGGTGTCTCGAACAGGAGGTCCTGGGATCCAATAAATATCTTTGGACAACTCACACACGGCCATCTGACCCCAAACTAAGCGTTAGCTTGTACTATGGTGATCAGAC
>DWJZ01005784.1:0-13700 GCA_018249125.1 Asbolis capucinus
AAACCCGGGATCGAACCAGGGACCTTTAGATCTTCAGTCTAACGCTCTCCCAACTGAGCTATTTCGGCTGTTAGCACTTGGATTAAAATCTGCTCCATATTTCATTTTTTTAAACACTAAGTACTACATTCACAGCCGTTAATGGTCACTTATATCGTTATATATGTAGTATACGAGTTAATATTATACATGCGAAAGTCTTTGAGGATGAATGGATATGTTCCTCCTTCACGTAAAAACTACTGAACAGATTTGAATGAAATTTGGTACAGGGATAGTTCGGTATGTCACATAGACTACTTTTTATCAAAAAAGCACGTATGCGAAGTCGTTGCACCGAACCTAGTTCTTCGTAATACCGTTGCAAATTTATTTTAAAACATAAATATCAGACTAAATAAGTCTAACATAAATACAATGCCGAAACCCGGGATCGAACCAGGGACCTTTAGATCTTCAGTCTAACGCTCTCCCAACTGAGCTATTTCGGCTGTTAGCACATGGATTAAAATCTGCTCCATATTTCCATTTTTTAAACACTAAGTACCACATTCACAGCCGTTAATGGTCACTTATATCGTTATATAGTATACGAGTTGTATAAACTAAGCAATTTAAGTATTATTTAAGTATTATAATTTAAGTATTATTCCGAGGGCGGAAGTTAATAGATAATTATCGAAGGTTTTCCAAGTTTCAATTTGATGTACGAATTTTGTATATGTATTTTGTGTATATACATATATGCTACTGAAGCTAAAAAAGCAAGCAAGTGTAGTGATTTAAACTTTGGTCTCTAGAACAAGAGGCCTTGGGTTTGAATCTTGCCGCGCACTTTTAATTTTCAAAGTTATGTGCGTATCACAAGTTGATTATCACTTGCTACGAGGAAAACATCGTGAGGAATCCTGCACTTCTGATAGCTCCACAAAGTTGTCAAAGGCGTGTGAAGTCCACCATTCCGCACTTGACCAGCATAGTGGACTACGGGCTGTACCCCTCACATTGTAAGTGGGGAGCCCAGCTGTGGGACAATTAAGGGTTGGATGATGACAGAAGCTTATAAATCTTTGCCTAGATTCCTAACGTCTTTCAAAATACTTTATAGTCTATGTTCATCGCGGATAAAGTAGGATGTTTTTGGTAAAAGATTTCTTAAATCCAGTAGTTTCAGAATGATCTCCTCAAAACAACAAACAATAAAATCTTTCCTATTTTATAATATTAGGATAGATATAATGGTAATAATATATATATATCGGTATAATATGCGTTATTAGCATATTATGTATACACTTTGTTTTTATGCACTAAATTGAGTGTTGTCTGAGAGGGAGAGAAGAAGGGAGAGTGAAGTCTTCTTTATGTCCTTTTACACCCTCCTGGGTGTACCACCCAAACATAGTTGCAGAAGAAATTTAGTAAGTAATAAGTGAAGACTTCCTTAAATTAAGTTCACCCAAAAGTGCGGAGCAAGATTTTCAAAATTAATAAACAAACAAGGTTTATTAAAAATATTTAAAAACACAAGCTTTACTTATAGATCCATATAACAAATAAAAACAAAGTTTTATACCTTTATTGTTAAACCGTTGAGGAGTTCCCTTGTCCGGAGCCAATCCTGAACGTAGTATCAGATCATGCTTGTTATAAAAATGCATTGTCATCAGGAAGAAAACTTTACGCAAAATAATGTTGTATCCACCTGCTTTACTACGCAGTCTTGCAAAGAATGTTTATTTCGGTTTTGTCGTTGTGTAAGATTATGCGTGTGTGAATATGATAATTGGTTACTGTCTTAAATTGACTTATTTTATGTCATTTGATTAAAAATTTAGTTAACGATACATACATATGCTAAACTATTGCACGCTAAATGAATTATGTAATTCTAATGAAAATGAATTTGTGTAAATTCTTTATTATAATAAAGTTTCTTGAACCTTAAAATTTCCGCTTCGTAGTGGAAGTGGGACTAATTAAGCTTGCAAGATTTTACCCGTAACAAACAAATATACTAACATACTAATATACTAACATACACTGCAAGTTAAATAAAAGCTTGTAAAAACATCTATATTCGGTTTCATCTAGCCTAAAGACAAAATTGACTTTCATAAAATATGAAAGGCACATGCGAGACAATTCACAATGGACTTACAGAAGCTTTCTAGAAGAAAATAATACCCGAAAGCACAGACAAAGCTTTTACTCATCTCGAAGTGTTTGTTCAGTACTGGGTTTATATCAAAATGTGAGATGGTGTGTAGTCGTAAATCTGGTCTCTATATATAAATATATTTCTGAATAAAATTGGATTTTAACCCTACTGTAAGGTTTCGTACATATTTGTTTAGGATAAAGATTTACTGATAAAAAGTGAACTTGCGAATTGAGATTCTTGGAATATGAATGGTATTAACAACGCGATAAGATATCTTTTTGAATGGGATTTAAACAATTATGTTCTTAATTTATTTTGTGTACTATCGTTTTACAGATAATAATTTTAATACTTAATAATTATTGTAATACTTCATCCCAAATTAAATATTTCTTGATTAAATTTGCTGGCTATTTTTACTACAAGGAATTTCTTTATAAAAAACCTAATTATATTTTCCCTTGTTGTTTAATTATAAAATTATTCATTTCATCTCAACCCATCACGGCCTCACTACATATTATAGTGATATTTAAATGCTTAAAACGCCCACTCTGAAAAGTCAGAAAGTGTACGCCCTGAGATTCGAACCCGGACCCCTCGAGTAGGAGGCCGAATTCGTAACCACTAGGCTATCACCGCATCGTAAATAATTTATTATTTTATTTACAGTTAACTAGCTGACTCTCAAAAATCGATATTTTTTATCGGATATTAACGTAGTTTCGATAGAGGCCTGCTGTCGGTACAAAAACTCATCATGTCCCCTGTACATATTTTTCACATGATTACTATCAAGCAAATTTTTCATTAGTAACTTCATTTGTATTCCCATAGTTTAACTGTCACATTATCCTACAAAATGTAACTGTAGGATATAATTAATTTTTTTGTAACAATTTTAAATGAAATGAAATGAAAACTGTTTAATTCGTCTTAGGAACCAAAAGCTCATTTAACGAAAGTCAAAATTTTACATGTTTTTTACATTTTTGTGTCACTCACAAAATTTTACATTTTTATGTCACTCAATATATGATTATTTTCTATTCAAACAATAATAGAAAATAGTGATTGTTCATATGACACGGTAGCTTGACTATGTCATACCTACCTACCTGTAATTGAGGTAACACTTAACGTATGTGATTATGTGATTAAATCTGTATTAATGTATGCTTCGTTGGTTCATTACTATCATACAGTAATATTTTTCGAGATACCGTGAACACTTTTTCTCTGCTAACCCTATTAGCTACCACTATAGAGAATTATTGTAAGAAAAACATTTAAGCATCCTATACACATATCGGTACAAACAAATATCGAGGTTACAATTGAACGAAACAAAATCAGTAAAATCGAAATATTACACGCATTCTAAATTCAAAGCGATTTACCAACATAGAAATTAGCGATAGCCGAAATTGGAAATTATGATACGAAGTTGCGAACAACCGTTGTAATCGCTCGTGTGTAATATAATGCAAATTGAAATAGAACTAACTTCCCGAACATTATCATGACAAACGAGCGATCCGCGAGGGGCGTGGCGGGATTGCTTATTTGCATAATTTGTGCTAATACATGGCTAAGTAATGGACACTGATACTTCGAATTTCTGTTTTTGAATCTGCATCGCACTTATTTTGGGATAATTAGTTAATTTTAATATTAATTTTTCGAACGGGATGTCCTGTTTTAAAAGCACCTATAATTTTCAAAGATGTTTGTGTCATCCATCAGCCTTAAGAGTCAACTATAGGACATCAATTCTCTTCATCAGGCCTCTTCTAATTTCGGTCACTTCGACCGATCCTAAGCCTTTTGAATCCAGCGGTTTCTTATTTGCGTATTAAAAAGTTAATCAGCTCAGCTCAGCACATCTTTTGAATTAGTAAGCACTTATTATACATATAAAAAGTACAACAATCAAGAATGTCCATATCGTATGAACTACGCGAAGCTGGGTTCGGTATATTTATTTCTTAATTGATGTAGGGAATGTTTTGTTAACTTTTGACATTTCGTTTAAAGAGCTATTGGCTCCTAAAATGAAATAGTTGTCATATCATTTCATTAATTAAAATCATATTAATTTTAATGATAATATAATTTGATTCAGAAGCAATCATAAACAACGTCATGTTTATGCATTTGATTGCGGTGATCAATTATTCATGATTTTAATGATTGCGAATTAATATTTTAGTACTATTATTTGCAAATTTTGTTAAATTTAAAGCTCTTAAAAATATTAAAGAATACCTTGTATTTGATTTATATTGAATTATCCTACTAATATTATATACGTGAAAGTTTTTTGAAGATCGATGGACGGTTTGTTACTCCTCAACCCAAAAAGTATTGAACGGATTTGAATAAAAATAAAAATTGGCACAGGGTTAGATTGTAGTCTGCAATAACATATTGGCTACTTTTAATCTACGTACGCGGGTGAAGCCGCGTGTGCACCCTAGTATTATAAATAGAAAAAAATTGATTTTTAGTAATGTATAATGTCAAAAATTACTAGACCATTTTAGAAATTCTTTTCATCAATTTGTACATTCCTATAGGAGTTACATATGTACGTTATATATAATCCCGATAAATAAAAAAGGTTTTTGTGGTTATCAAATTCGCAAAAAACAGATGATATGAAAGCGTTTTTGAAATGTAAGCACAGTTTATGATAACAAACGGTGAAGCAAAACATCGTGAGGAAACCTGTATACCGGCGAGTTTGTAAAACTCATAGGTGTATGAAGTCTGCCAATCCGCACTTGGCCAACTGGTAAACTTATGGCCTTAACCTTCTCATTCAGAGAACAGACCCGTGCTCAGTAGTGGGCCGTCATGGGTTGAGACGATGATGAATATAACAAAATAAAATGAGGCCAGTTATTAGTATTAATAAAATGTTTTTCTATAATACACTTATTTCCTCGAAGATTAAGATAAGAAATAGACAATAATCTGATTTAATCAGTGTATTCATAATTCACCTGTTTATAAACTAGACTCAATAGTGGCTCCGCCCACGAGGTATGATGTTTCAAAGTATCCTATGTATTATTCTAGACCATAATCTATCTCTGTACCAAAATTCACTCAAACTTTTTAGTAGTTTTCGCATGAAAAAGTAAAAAACATCCAAACATCCTCACATCTTTTGTATTTATAATATTAAGCGGTATTATTTTGAAAATTATTATCTGTGATATTTTTTTATGTAATGTTGTTCATATTGTTGCGGCTTAGAATACACTCCCCAATCACCTAATACTGTCTATCAAATGTAAAATTCCACTAAGTCATACAAAATTAATAATTTATTCAAAAGAACATCTTGATCATATTTATGTTACAAACGCATGTCACTAGGGTTGTCAACTATGTTGTTAGGAACAGTAGAGATATTATACTGTTATACGAAATTATGCTTTTTACTGTTCAACAAATAAAATACTGTTTTCAGGATTATTTCAATGTTTGTGTACCAAAACGCAGAAAAAATGCTAATATATCTTAATTTTCCCGCGGATTACGTTGTGGTAAGCCCTTCTTCTTCAGCCCCATCCACTTTAGCCCCCTCTTCGAACCCTGTATTCACTCTCATCATCACCCCCCTTATTTACCCCCTATACCTCTATACCCCATCCCCCTCTTCACCCCACCACAGCTAACATGAAATCTAGTTACTGAATAACTTTTATCTTCTAATTCAACCCCATCAAAACTTTTACGCGAAAAATAGTAACCTTTTTTTCACTCTTCTTTTGACTACTCCCACATCATACGCAGGCCGGAATACTGACGTAGGCAACCTATTCCATTCTTTATGTTTTTTTTCATCCAGTCCTATTCTACCTCTGTACCCAAGATTCATCGAAATCGTTTTAGTATTTTTGGCGTGAAAACGAGACAAACACAGTTTCGTATTAATAAGAATAAAATAAGTTGACAACCCTAAATCCCACGCAATAACTCTAAATTGCTTCTCGTCGAATTACTGTGCAAAAAGGGAGGTATATTTTTAGAAGTACGTCTTTGCGGCAATTCTTCAATTTAACACAATGTTATGTTTTGAATAGGGTCGTTATCGTTCACCCTTTGAGCTTATTGCAAATCAAATTGCAATCGACGAAGTCAATTTACATTTATATATTTTTCAAAGATGTTACGGAGCTTTGATTTGAACTCGGTTAAGTCGCAACTTTTGATTACTTTACCTATATGATACTGCAGTACTGATCTGATGGATGGAGTGGAAGGTGGATCTGGAACCTTGAGACTAGTAAACCCGTGTTCTGGCTCTTTAGAGTCCTCTTCAAAGCACCTATTAAGCATGTTTGTTTAGTTTTATTTTTTATTAAAATTTTTTTTTGTTCCTTCTTGAATAAATATTTTATATCTTGAATAATATTTCTCTTCTGATACTGCTTCCGACTTCTGCTCCAGATCCGATTTCAATAAATCATACTTAAATGAATAATGCGTATAATTTTGTATTTCTGAATTTTTATTACCTAGATGGTATGTATAACTTTACCCTAAGTTGGAGTGGATGTAGTTGAAAATTCATATCTATAATTTAATGGTCACATTGTACACAAATTGTGTGGTACCATAGTGTTTCTCGAGGTGCCATGGCCACTGTTTTCCTGTAATCTTTTTTAGCCACCACAATCGAGATATTTTGTTACAGAAAAAGTTGGGCCTCTCTAAATGAAGTTCACGTAAAATTAGCTTGAAAGTAATCGTGTGATAAAATTGTCTATGCACCCCGGACTGCCAGTGATATATTTGCATTTCTAAAAATATCAATTCCAAATTGGAATCGATTTTTTTAAATCCCTTTTTTGAGGTTGTTTAAAATTAGGTTTGTTGAAATATTTAAAAATACAAGATTTTTTTTACTGTACTTTGATTATAGATTTACTTTGATTATAGATCCGTAATACAACGAAATACACAAAATTTCATAACTATATTGTAAAAATTGATTGAAAATAACTACATGGAATAAATGATTTTGACTTTTAAAAGTTGAGGAGTTTCCTTGTCTGGAGCCAATCCTGAACGTAGTATCAGGTCATGCTCTTCATTAAAATGCATTGTCATCGGAACTGAAGCAGTATGTAAAATTCCAGCTCCGTACTGTAAGAAAAAGTGGGTCTAAAAAGCTTGCAAGATTAATGCACATACTAACATACATTGTAAGTTAAATAAAAACTTTTAAATACAATTAAATGTATGAAGATTAAAGGTAGTTTGGTAATATTAAAAGTCCCTATAGAAAGACCTATTCTGTGTTTGTTTATATAAAGTAATCGTTCATCTTGTGTTGCGCTCGTAGCCGGGCGGCTCGTGTTTATCCTACATGATCGATCGAGTTATGTTGCAGCGGGCGCGGTATTACCAGTTTTTGAACGTGTACTTCCTTCGGCTTGTATTACAAGTGTATTACAAGCTTTTATTTAACTTGCAGTGTTTATATATTACTATAATAATATTACTATAATTCATTTCTTAAATATTCGGGTCAAATCTAGCAAGATTAATTGCCCACTTCCTCTTATACTACTAAGCTAAAATTTTGCATAAATCTTCCGTCCTGATGACAATACATTTTTATAAGTATGACCTGACACTACGAGAGATACGAGACATTCAAGATTGGCTCCGGAAAAGGGAGCTCCTCAAGGGTAACAATACAGTTATAAAATTGTATATGTTTCTTCGTATTAGGGTTTTATAAATAAAGCTTGTGTTTTTGAATATTTTAATAAACCTTCTTATGTACTTATTTTACTTGATACTTATCGGTGTATGAGTTTGAAAATTTTTTTCAATACGCTGGCGCTTACGTAATTTTTCCACATGAATTTGAGCGAGATCTGACAAGGAAGTTTGTGTGTTAAAGAATTATTCCTGATAAAGCATATTTTATTGACTTCGATTATATTAATGTTGTGATTGTATTACATGTCGATGTTATTTGAAGTTAGTTTCTTTTAAATGAATTAAGTTAGTAGCAAAATAAGGGATCAGAATTTGCTATTTGGTATAGTATAAAGAAATGTTTAATAAGATGTGCTATAAATCAATTAACATTGTGCGCATCGCACTGATAGTGCAGTGGTGTGAACATTGATCTCTCAAACGGAAGGTCCTAGATTCAAATACTGGGGTTTTCACTTCTAATTTTCAAAGTTATGTGCATAACAGAAGTTTATCACTTGATACGGTGAAGGAAAACATCGTGAGGAAATCTGCACTCCTGAGAGTACTCCTTAAAGTTCTCGATGGTGTGTGAAGTCTGCCATTCCGCATTTAGCCAGCGTGGTGGCCTTTTCTTTTTGATATCGAGGGGGATACCTGCAAAAGGTACCCGGTGCTATGGGAGCGACTCCGAGTTATGTGGAATTTGTATCGCACTAAAATTTTCGGTGACCTTTCTCAGCGTTACGCAGAGTACTCCGGAATCTCCTAAGGAACGCAACTGGGATTCTCCTAGCGCGGTGCCCATTTTGGGGTCTTCTCGTATGGAACTTGAAGTCCCATACCTGGTATTCCCAGTTTTCAGCCGAATGCGGCCGCACTGCCGTCCTTTCCGGGATTGGTGTTGGGCGGTTCGAGCTCCCACTCTGGCCGCTCGCAACCCCAAAATCCTCTTTTTAGTCGCCTCTAAATGGTCTGGTGGCCTATAGCCTGTTCCGCACACATTATGAGTGGAGACCAGAGCCCAGCAGTGGGACAGGGTTGCAATGATGATTATATCGCACTCACTTGCGTTGAATCATCGAAGACTTCACGCCACTTGCTATGGTAGGTATGGTATGGTAGGTATGGTAGGATCGTAGTCAAGCGCTTACTTATTTATGGTCTCCGGATTCGCCTCCGTCACGTTAACGGATAGGATATGATGGCGTGGAAGTAGCGTACATACATTTACTTTGTTCGGTTGTCCACCGCACGTTCGTCATCCGAGCGCCGTCATCCCAGCTGCCGAAGTTTCCCCTAGATCGGCCATTAGAAGGGGCTCAAGAGATTGATGGACCGAATTGCAAGCAATACAAAACACATTTGAACCTGTCCACCGTGCCGTCACCGGAGAACGAGTAACAGACGTCTTTTCATAGATATACTATGTACTAACGTACTAGATAAGACACCCAATATCAGATGTCGATGTGCTCAAAATATTATATCACATCCCAATCATAGTTCGCCGTCAGTGATATAGTGGCTTACAGAAAACTATTGTAGAAAATGGAGTTACCCAATCCCGCTGAATGTCACGGCGACATACTTCTAATATAAAACTCCTCCTGCATTATTGCACTTCAATTTAATCTCGTTGGACTTAAAGTTTGTGATACCACACTCTTCGAACTCCGTGAAAGCCTTGTGGTGGTACCCTTTAATCGAATTTCGGAGAAACTTCTCCAGAACTTTTAAAATACGAGTCTGCGAAATTTTGTCACGAGTGTTGATACCAATAAAATCTTCTAGAAAATAAAATCCTGTATTTTTACTTAAGAACTTGCATTTTATTTCTTACTAGCTGTACTCGGCGCGTGTTACTGTATGTGTGTTCATATGTATTCGATCGGTACCATTTTGATACCAAAATCTTTTCGAGAGAATATTGAACACAGTTGTTAAATACACTAGTACTGTATCTCCTACGATTTCATAGTGGATAAAGGACAAACAAACAAACTCACAAATAAAGAAACCGTCATTATATATGTATATAGTCTATAAGTCAGGGAGTGTAAACCAATGGCATGCGTCACAATATTTTGGTCACGTCTTAATCAATCCAAAAAAATAATAAGCATTTTGAAAAAAAAATTAAAATTGGAATAAGGAATTACTTGATGTCACGTCCTTGTCTTATATGATTTTAGAAAAAATGGCACGTTCATATAAAAATGTTTACGATTCCCGCTTTAAGAAAATGCTTGTTTATTATCTCACCTGATGTTAAGGGGTGACGTAATTGAATGGTGAAGTGCATTAACGTAGAAGCTAATTCACTATTGTGTTTAAGACATCTTAATTATATTCGGACGGAAACACCGAGGCTGTTAATTTATTCCAATCCTTTAGAGGGATTAGCAACCTTTTGTTATATGCGATCTACAAATGTTAAGGATATTGGTGCGGGCCATATTTCACGAGTCGTCGTTGGGATGATTACAAGAAACAGCAAGTTGCGTTGTGTAAAATATGGGGTCTAGGTGGGCCGCATCATAATAGCATACGGAATGCATGCGGCCCGCGGCCTGCCGGTTGGTGAGCAGGGGTCACCATAAACATCCATAAATTCATCCTCACAAAATTTCGCATTTTTAATGTTAGTAGGATTGTAGGACATCACGTTTATTACTGTTTTAACACAAATTGTCAAAGCGTACAAATTTCTAGTAATTTCTTACTGCAGTCGAGTTTCATCTACTTGTTTCATTATTTGCAACAAGTCAGACGAATCCGCTTCATTGCGTAGTTAATCTATTACGTCATCATCATCATCTCAACACATCACGGCCTGCTATTGAGCACGGGTCTCTTTTCTGAATAAAAAGGATAAGGCCACAGTCTACCACGCTGGTCAAGTGCAGATTGGCAGACGGTTACGTCACAATTTTTTATATAGACTTTCGAGTCCTTTAATAACAACAGAAATACAAATGATTGACGTCAGCAATAAAACATTAATAATTTAAACACAGCTTCATAACAAAACCACGGTGTGGATTGAATCCCTTTCAACTGTACTTTACTTTTGGGTTAATACACGAAATGTTAAAATCCCAACACATTAGGCAGAGTTTTCAACAAACAGTATTTCTGTGATGTCGAGAAATGTGAGCGAATAAATGAGTGTAATTTAACTTGGCTACCTTGAGCAAAGTTACTTGGTTAGTACTTGTTTGACTTTAAAAATTACACCTGCGGTATTTCGTGTAATTACGAATCTTGTTATTTATATCAGGTATTAAGATTGTTGATGGGTTCATATCCCGACGTCTTGTTTGTATTGTAGGTGATTGAAGAATTTAAGGAACAGCGAACGCGGTTGGTTGAAGGGTGACTGTTAGTGGCAATAATTTCATGAACGCTTCCCTGCTTCGGACATATTAAGCTGTCGGTCCCGTTGTTATTGTTAAATAGCATTCGTTAACCTCGTCAGAGGCCTTCGGGTGGAGCATATACAACCACGCTGCTCCAATGTGGATCTGTGAAGGGGCGAAAATGTCGGAACGTTAATGACGTCTGGAAGCCTGTACATAGTGCCTTCCGAATCACGGAAGCGCTCAAGAAATACTCGTCTCCTATATTGTCTTACTTACTTCGTCCGCTTTTGCCTAATTTTTCATCACAAATTATCAACGTAAGTCGCCGTGCTATGTAAGGTCTAAATATGGTTCCGCCTTAATTTTCTGAATATGTTTTAACTTTCACTACCATAAAAACTTTCATCCTCTTAAACCCTTTAATGCTTTTTTCGCTATAATAGGGCTTTTATAACTTTTCTGAAGCCCTATTCTAGCTATGTACAAGTTTCAACAAAATCGGCTCAGTAGTTTAGGCATGAAAATGTAAACATAAACAGTTACTTTAGTATACTAGTTATTAAAGAAACAGTTCGTTGTGCGACATTTCTTCGTTTAGCTGTCTACCTTCCGAATGCAGCCTAATTGGGTAAATAAATAAGTACGCATATAGTATTACGAGTCTTTTATTTCTTGTTCAACGTTATTCCCCCTTCTTCCTTCCTCCATCGAACAACCGTGAACATCCCGCCGGTCAGGACGATGCGGTTTTCTTCGTCTTTCGATATTCGTAAGGGTATGGGACAATTTGTCCCCGTAGGTTTTCCCGCCTAAGTAGGATGTGGGAGTCTTCAAGAGAAGAGTGAATAGGCATCTACTAAGTTATTGTGTCCAACATCTTAGACATCATCACCACTTTCCATCAGGTGGGATCGTTGTCAAGGATTAACTTATATTATGTAAAAAAAAACCCGTTCCAAAATACATGTTGCGTTTATATATTAATGTTACAAAGAGGAAAGATTTGATTATTATTTTGTTTGAGGAAAATAAGCTCTGAAACTACCGGGCAGAATCGAATAATTCTTTTACCATTAAAAGCCTGCTCAGAGATAATTCCCTGATGAACATAGGCTAAAAAATATTTTCAAAAACATTATGGTTCCGAATGAAAACAATGTAACCCAAAAACTTAATTTTTTGACAATAGAGCATTGATCTGCTGCAGTTTTAGAGAGAACATAACTATGTACAAAAAAAGTCCGCGACACCACATGTCTAACTGTTACAGGTATGTCACAATAACTACTTTTTGTGGTAACAAAACGAGGGCAGTTTTTAGTTTAAATAATTTGGTTAAAAATATTCTCAGAGATAATAGACCACCAGATTTTGTTATGGGTCCACCCATTAAGGTGATTCTTTAAATTTATGGTATTGGATTATATTTCGCAGTCAAGATTTTGTTTTAAATTATAATCATTACTTTTTCACTTTAAATATGTTTATATAAAGTTAGGTACTGCTAGTGTTCTAGTAAATTCACCACTCAATATTATTATTCAATCGCATCAGTCGCTTCTCGCTCATCGCCATCTTTGAGCCGCACGGCTTAAACTCGAACTTCATTCCGTCTATATTTTACGCAGTGTATTTTGGACAAGTAGATGCATTAAGCCTAATTGGAAATTATCCTTGTTATTATATTAGGGAAAAGCTGACAAAGGAAAAACTTATTGTATATCGTGAAGGCTAGTTCCCGCCCGCGAATTCGACTGCGTGGTAAGTACGTTGATGAAAAATAGCCACGTGTTATTGGCCGCTATGGGTGACCGCTAGTGGCAAAAAAAATCATGAACGCTGCCGTGCTACGGAAGGCACGTAAAGCCGTCGGTCCCGGTTATTGTCGTTAGATAGCAATCGTTGTCGTTAGATAGTATGTCGGAGGCCTACGGACGGCATAAAAACTTCCGACACACGGGTTGGTCACTAACCCCTCCACCAACCCGCAATGGAGCAGCGTGGTGGAGTATGCTTTAGGCCTCTTCAGGAGAGACCCGTAGTGGGCCATCGATGGGTTGAAGCCACTGTTCAATTTGTAATTATAATAATACTACATTAAAATGAATAAGCCATTTTAAGCCAAACTCTGAAAATAAAATTTAAATGTATTATTTCAATCTCGGAAAACAAATAATTTTGTGGAATAAAGAACAAAATTTGTATGAGAATTACACGTGTTGAGGTTAGTAGGATCTGTTGGTCGCGTATATTTGTGGTAACATTATAATATACTTTTAATTCAATGGTTTAATTTTATTATTTAAATGCCTCCTACTAAATTTTATTATTTAAATGCCTCTTACTAAATTGTATTATTTAAATGCTTACTACTAAATTTTAGTATTTAAATGTCTCCTACTAAATGTTATTATTTAAATGCCTACTACTAAATATTATTATTT
>DWJZ01005785.1:0-13700 GCA_018249125.1 Asbolis capucinus
CCATAGCACAAGCTAACGCTTAGTTTGGGGTCAGATGGCCGTGTGTGAGTTGTCCAAAGATATTTATTTATTTAGTAACAAACTAGGACGCGGGTTAACGGAGGTGTTATGATGATAAAATGTAGTCTTATGTGTTATTTCAGAGTATAATTTGTCCCTGTATCAAATTTCGTAGAGATCGATTTAGTCGATTATGCGTGAAAGAGTAACAAACCATCGAGCAATGTTAACAAACTGTCGCATTTATTAACACTAGTTTCCGCTTCGGCTGCGCGTGCGTAGTTGGTACGTTGATAAAAAGTTACAGATGTTTATTCTAGACTATAATATATTTTTGTGCCAAATTTTATCCAGATCAGTACAGCAGGTTTAGCGTGAAAGAGTAACAAATGTCCATCCATCCTCATAAACTTTCGCATAAATTTTAATAGGATCAGGCAGCAATGAATGAAAGCTACAGCTAAGGTAACACAAGTAACAAGCAATAAATAACTCTTTTTAATAAACGCTTACACACTCATACAGTTGCGCTAATATTCCATGTGTCGCAACTGGCATGGACGCCATAAATACTCGAATAACACCCATAAAACGAAACCTCGTTTATTTGTTTGCCTGCTTTAATCATAAAACATACTCTGTCTTTGTATTATGCAATGGATAGTATGATTTCAATTCCGAACGAATTTACTTACAAGATTAAATTTTGAATAGGAATACTGTCGCGCCATTTTGTGACGTCATGGCCACTGGCATAAATAGTTAGGCTATTATAGTTATTCAACTGTTTAAAAATAGTATATTATTAGGCAAGAATACAAAGTAAACACAGTGAATAATAATTTAATTAAAAATTACTAGAAATTACTTTTAATGATCCACAACGTAAAGAATCTTGGTGTGGTAGGTACCAAAAGATTAATATATGTATTTCAAAACTATGCGTCTACAATAAATAAATAAACAAGCCTCATTAAAATATTTAAAAATATAAGCTTTACATAATTAAAGAGATGTAATATGAAGAAACACTTAAAATTTCATAACTGTATTGTTAAACGTTGAGGAGTTCCCTTGTCTGGAGCCAATCCTGAACGTAGTATTAGGTCATGCTTATCATGAAAATGCAATGTCTTTGGAACTGAAGCCGTATGTAAAATTTTAGCTCCGGAAGGAGCTCAGAGGAATTAGGTGAATTGAGCTTGCAAGATTTGATCCGAACACTTAAGAAAAAAAATATTGACATACTAATATACAAACATACACTGTAAATTAAATAAAAGCTTGTAAAAATGTTTTAATGATATTTGAGGCGATGTTTGAACTTGTAAAAGTTGTTTCGCTTAAATTTCGTCTTTAAAATTTTAGATCCAAATGCTTTTGATTTTTCTTCAAAATTATGTGTATAAGACTTTCCGCCCAGCAAACAGACAATATTTGACAAATTTCGTCGGTAAACATCGGATGGAGAAGTTAAGTATGTTCTGTTTACACTACAGACGGAAGATACATATTACTCATACATCATTCCATTTTCGATCGAATGTCGTGTGTTATTTTAAGTGATTGTTGTCTGTGGAAGTTTCGCAAATGTTTTTGGAAAGGCTGGTAATGTTATGGTTTCCTTGTTGGCTCTAAGATACAGGATGTATTTTTAGATGGGTTTGTTATTCTTGTTTACAGAAAAAATACTGAACGAATACTGATACTATGTAAGAAAGAAAGAAAACACGTTTATTCCAAGAATGGCTTACTATACTAGGTGATTAGCAATATTTATGTATTATATTGGCGTGGATATCATGAGACAGTGACAGGAAGAACTAAGGAACTGGATCGCACTCAGCTATTTGTAGCAGAACTACAGAACTGGTATTGAAATTAATATAATATTTATACCTTAACTAAACATACAAAACGAGTTATTAGTAAATTACAACAGAAAAACTAGCTATTACAAATATAGCTATATATTGCAACTTCTGTTTTAAAAACACTACGAAATAGAATGAAAATGCGTGTTCCGAAAATGATTTCATGGATTTTAATATCTTCTTTATTTATTCATATTTATGTCACTTCTTACCAGTGGCGTAGGAAGAGGCGGCGGGGGCGGTCCGCGCCCGATGTCACCTTTTTGCTGTGACACTGACTCGACATTAAGAATATTTTATAAACATTAAATAAAATCGCTAGCACAACTGTCTTCTTTGAGGATTCATCTATAAGTCAATCCTTTACTTCTCAGTGGCATCGTTTGTCATATCTTTCGTAAAGTGTTGTTAAAGGCGTAGTGATAAAATTAATATTTAAGAAACTCATCATGTTTGTGCAGATTACTTCTAACTTTCCACGGGGTGACACCATCAATTTTGGGCCAGATTATTCTCATTATTGTAAGGAAGGAGTAAACTTCTTTTTTGTTTTACTTTTGCAATAGGAAGTAGCAGTGTTGTCAATTACAATAACATTATTCGTTCTTATTTTTTTATTTATGAGCCACATTCATCACAGGTTTCGTATATAATAATATTTTACAAATAGATACGTTTGACACATCAATAAATTAAGTCCATTTTTCAACTTAATTAGTTATTCTAACACGACCATTAATAAGTTTATTTCATGTGTGCGTGCTATATCATTTTGAGGCATACGTTGATAGTGGCTTTTGAATCTTTCATATTTTACAACTAAATGTTAAGATACAAAACAATTAAATTTAAGTAAAACAATATAACTAAGATTTATATATTTCTTCATTTCATAAAAATTATTACTGATAATATTTTGATAACATGGTAATTCAGTGATACTCAAAGTTGTAGTACAAACAAAATCTGGTTACATAAATCTGGACCTTCGTGTTAGCCGGCAAATTAAAAAAATATTTATACGAGGCCACTATCTTATTTACACGCATTCATGAAACAACTTTTATTTACAATATACTTAGGCTTAATCTACGGAAAAAGTAGGAAGTTTAGTTAATATTATAATTTTATAGGGTAGGTAGACACTTATTGAGAATATATTTAAATTTGTTTTATTGTTATGTCTTAATAATAACAATTATTTTTTATTTTCACATGCTGGGTAATGTAACGTCATAAAACTGTATTTTTTTTATTTTGTGAGTTACTTTTAATCAAATTTCACCTTAGTAGGATTCATTACATTGAATTTAAATAGTACTATAATAATTAAGACCATGTACATCAAATCCGGTATTACTGATTACTGAGATGAAAACGAATGGTATGAAAACCATAAAAAAATGTCAATAATTTCCTGGATATATCCAGGCTTATAAGCTCTTATAAGCCGGGAAGGTAACGAAATCAATTGAGTAACATCTGGTGAATTAGTTATACCATGTACTCGTACTCCACCAGTAAGTCACTTCCTTTTATTTTCATGAAATACTTAATCAAAACTAAAATTAACGTAAATATAGAAACCCAGCAATGAAATATACATACAATATTGGACGTAGAATTAACGAATACTTAATTTTTATATAATAATTGAATATATTTACAGAAACAAAAATCTCTGCAACAAACAAATGCATTTGAGCGTGTCAATAAAACCATGACTGGTAATAACGAAGTATGAATTACAAAAGTGTGCATATCATTTAGTTTCACTCGGTAAATATAATAATCAGTCATCTTAAAATAATATGTAGTTGCACTCAATTAAAACAGGAACAATTGTTTTTGTAAAAGGCCTTAAACACCATAATAAAAGCTTGCAATAAAAAAGTAGACAATTAGCTTAAAATTAAGAAGGAACATCGATAAGGCCTAGAACTTGCAGCATACTGGAATATTCATATTAATGCAATACTCGCGCTGATTGCGTTATTTCGTTTTAGTTTAGGATGGTATATGCATAACAATAATATTATTATTTATACTTGCAATGATAGTTTGAAAATTGTACATAATGGTTTTAAGATATTAAGCAAATATTGAAAACAAATGTCTCTAATTCCTCTAAAATATATTTCTTTTTAATTGAAAATGTAAATAAATAAATAGTTTCTTCATTGTTTTTTTTAAGTTTAATTTTAAATTTTAAGCCCTGCTTGGGAAAACTCCTTCAAATTTTTACATTTAAGACTCCGCTCAAATAATAAAATATTATCTTCAGTAAGTTTTATTTCTATTCAATATTACGCAAGTTTCGGCAGCAAGATATACAATAAGAAGGAAAAAAGTACTTTTTACTTAAATGGACGAATATTTAATATTTTTTTACATCAAGATATTTACATCAAATTGAAAAAAGTTATGTTTTTAAAACACGAAAATTCTTCAAAAACAGACTACTAAATGCATATTTACAAGAGAATGTATAAACTAGTCGAATTTCACGTTTTTTTTTAAACTTATTATAAGAATAAGTATTATTTGAGTATAACATAAAATGTAATTAAGAACAATAACGTATGTTTTTAAAAATTTGTACTTTTCGAGTGTCTAATTCTGGAAACAAAATATGAATGAACAGTGGCAGATTTATACATTTTCAACTGATAGCCATTAGATTTTTACCTCTACACTTGTCAATATCTAGAGTAAAATTATAATCCAACGATTTCGTTTTAATTGTATAAGATATTACCTATATGCTTTTTTATTAGTTACATGATCACTATACAATCGTATAAGCAAAAGCATAGATAAGTGGCCGTATGTGAGTAACCCAGAGATATTTATTTATAAGATGTGGTTTTTAGGAATTTTTCTAAGCTCAATTACTATAATAATCACATAAAAATCATCATTACTAAAGCAAGATAAAAAAAAACCTTTTGCTATTTTTTCAACCCTAAAAACTGTCACCCTAGACAAAAGCTTACTCAAGAGCAGTGTAAATCCGCCACTGAATTATTATAAAGTAAAGCCAAGGCGCCTCATAATGTACGGGGTTTTAACAGGAACTCAAAAACACTAAGTATTCCAGAATGAATACAGGTAACAACTGTAAAATGCCGATATCATTAGATAATGATTTTTATATAATCAATTGTGCTGTATCAGTGTCATTACTAGATCAAATAGAAGACTAAATATAAAACAGAATCTTGAAACAATAAACAAAAGAAATTAAAATAAATAAAGTTTGAGAAACATTCGCTAGACACCACAGTCACTAGGTATTTTCAATGCCTCATAATTTTTTTTGACGTAAGATTAGACAGCGAAAAGGACTTAAAGGTATGAATCTAAAATTTGATTTCTCTTTGCACGTGTACTTACGAATACACTTAAATAAACATAATTTTATAAATTATATTGCACATAAATCATTAAAATTCACAACTAGTAGCTAATCACAACAGATAGGTTCTTAGTATAAATAAAAAATATTTTAATAATAGGTTATACTAGAATTAAATAATAAAAAACGACTGTTACTAAATACTACCAGAATTATTAATTAATTAATAAAAACGACTTTTAAACCGTTTCCGTTTCAATAAATTTTAAGTCTGTCCTATTTTATACCTCCTAGGATTTTTTTTTAAATGCCGTATGAGGCAGGACTGCAGTATCCTTTCTACTTTGATTTTGAAAGAATAAATATACCAACATATAATAAACATAAATTTAAAAATACGCGGAAATTTTAACTATAAACATACGCACGTAGGAACTTAAGTACCTACTTCTTATAAACCTAAACAAGTCGTCACGATTTATATACCGATAATCGATTTATGATCGATACTATCGATAACAAATCTGAATGAATACCCATTTACATTTAAAATACTTAGGATCCACGACATACTTTAAAAACTTCTTATATTTTCAACTTTGAGCAAATTACTAATAGGATTAATGTAGACGTTATAGGATAGGGCAAGTACAACCATCAATCTCTTAATTAAATGAAGAAGAAATAGGACCTATGACAATAACACATTTTGTATTTTATCTTAAGAAGACATTTTAATACATATGGGTTTGCAGTTTACCTTTCTCGAATTAAAATTGTTCTCGATAAACAGTTTAAAATCTTGTTTTTGGCACATAAATATTAATAAATGCAATTTTTTTGTTTTAACATACTTGACTTTTATATCGACGTGTACTAACTAAGTAAACATACATAACTTCAAAATATGATAATGTATCATTATCACAACAGAACAATTACAATTTTGATATTTTTCAAAAATCTTGATGAATAAAAGTCCATCTAAAAAAACATTAATATTACTCCTTTTAGGCATAAAAATCCAAACGATTATAATCTGTATTTTGGCACAATAAATGACAAATGTGTCTATGGCACGGTTTTGGCGGCATTTTCAAATTTGGAATGGAAGCGTTTTACGAATTTCACGTAGAATTCTTAGACCATGATTGTGTGAGTTATTAAGTGTTCATGACGGTAGTTCGGCGGCTGTAGCCCCGGCGGGCGGGGCCTCCGGAGCCCTGGGCCTCACATTCTCGCCGAACGCGGTCGATGATATCAGAGACTAACTTTTCCTCTCGTATTCGCTTCTCATCGTATTCTTGACAGGATAATGATGATTCTCCTGATGCTGAAATGGAGTTTTATTGCATACGCTAAATATTTTTGAAAAAAAGCAGAACAAAATCATTGCCAACTAATTTTACTAATATCGTAAATGCGAAAGTTAGTAAATATTGATTTTTGCTGTCACTCTTTCATGCAACCAGATCTGAATGAATTTTAAGACACATATTCATTAAAGCCTGAAATAACCATCAATCAAGAATATACTAGATGTCGCCTCTCATAGAAATTTAACACAAAATTCAGACCGCATACGTTTATACCTCTTTGTTGAATTCATGTTCACCCTAATTACACCAATTGTAATTACTAGTCGGATTTAATAAATACTTTGAATACATATTGCGGCATTAGGAACATGTTTGTGTTGACTGTTTGAAACGAACTAAACAAAACACCTACCCACCTTTCAAGTGTCCTGTTATCACGACACATTTTTGTCGTTGACCCGACATCTAGTTATATTGATCGAAAGGAAAAAACAACAGGCGTAACACATGTTATCACAACACCACGCGGTCAATATGAGTTGGAACTAGTGGAATAAATACCTCTGCTACTTTTGTGTGATTTCTTCTGTTCTGGAGGTTTTACTGGAGTTGGTTTGACCGGTGGATGGTAGGTGAGCACACTGGTCATTGGTATCGCCATCTCATGGTCAACTTCTTCTTTAGGTTCTTGGTGTGTTTCCTTCGCTATCGCTTCAGCCTGCGCGTTTGTTAAGACGGGACTGGAGTCGGCAAGGACCTCGCTGTGCCTGCTTGCTAGATGACCGATGTAGCCTGGCAAAATGTGGTATTATGTCTAAAAAAGAGCTAATAATAACTCGTTCATTTGTTAAGCCAAAATTTCAAAATGGTTTATATTAATTCAGTAATTAACCAATGATAGATTAATAATTAAAGTGAAATAAAATATTAATTTATAAACTAATTAAAATAAATAATGTTAAAATATATTGCGGTGCGGTACCCAAGATGCTGGCAGCGTTTCTTCTCTTAATAGAAATAGTTATACGTTGTGCAAAAAAGCTGCCAGCTCTGAGGTCGTTTATATTTGTATCTTTAATTTTTTTTGCAAATCTCTTTAGAGAGATAATCTGCATCGGGACCGACGAGCCTAGAGTCTCAACTCTTAGGAGATTAAAAAAATATCCGGACCCGAGGCTCCTACTTAATATGTTTAAGTTTTAAAATAGTTTTCCTTATATATATGTTATGTCATAAATGCTGCTGTAATGTACTTTAAGCTACTTTCAGAACCAACAATTTAAAAATTAAAATTTTATTAAAAGCATATATTTACAAAAAAATACTTATAAATTATTTTAATAAAAAGCATTATATTTCCTACAGGTAGCCCTAAATGATACAAGGTTTATAAAAATATTTAAAAACACAAGCTTTAATTATAAAGCCCTGACACAAAGAAACACGCTAAGTTTCATAACTGTATTGTTAGCTGCTGAGGAGTTCTCTTGTCTGGAGCCAATCCTGGATGTATCAGGTCATGTTTATCATAATAGTACATTGTTATTGAACCTGAAGCAGTATGCAAATTTCAGCTAAATAATGAGAGAGGAAGTGGGTCTAATTAAGCTTGCAAAATTTGACTCGAACAAACAAATATAATAAGATACATACATACACTGCAAGTTAAATAAAAGCTTGGAAAAAGACTTCACTCCACTTTATCAGTAAAGAAAACAGCCACTGCTTTACCACGATAAATCTAAAATTCAGGCAAAATTAACGCTTTATATTTCCCGTTCTCACCTTTTCTGCTTTTGAAAAACACCAAGCACTGTTCACACTGGAAGAGAGGCGCTGGGTTCAGAGACTGAGGCGCGTGCAGTTTGTATTTGTGCCGATACCAATGCGTCCGACTCTGAAGAATTTCTCCACACAACTTACAGATGACGCTACCATCACCTCTTGTCATGTATTCTGCACTGTCAATTATTTTGACACGTGAACTCTCCTTGGAGTTTTCTTGATCCTTCTCTCTGTAAGATGAATATTATACGTATTAATATTAAACGTGTTGATTGGTTATAGGTAATATAAGTAAAGCCGATGACTTGTAGATAGGAATTGTCTACCGAGACCTTAGGCAATACCGCGGGATTTGTTATGGATTTAAAATCCGTAACCAATGTTAAGGTATCTTAATAAGAATGTATGAATATTGTGTATGTAATTTTTTGACTTTCATTAAATGAGCTTCATGTTACTGTGAGGAATTAATTTATTGACTGACTACCTTTGAAAATATAAACACGCAAAATTCGAACCCAGGACCTCCCGTTGTAGAGACCAAGGTTCAAAGCAATAGACTCCTACTGCAAGGGTGATATGGCTATCAAGAGCTAACACACACGATACGCAGCACAGCAACCGCGCACTGTTCACCAAACACTGCACGGTACTCACATATCTGTCTTACAGCTGCTCCGCGCCTCACATACATCATACACATACATATGAATATAGTATATTCTCTACTAGTGACGACCCACCACCAATAATAAAATCCAATGCACACCAACACCAAGAAACGGGAAGCAGAAGAGAAGGAGGAGAAGAAGTATATATTCAACATGACTGTTCTCATATTAAACATTATCATCTTTTAACATAACAAAAGCTTCATATATTTTATATATGTACATATGTGGTGGTCATTTATATCAATTTCGTCAATTGGTATTATTTGTTGAAATGTTGCACATCCTGCAAGTTTAAGATATATAACATAAAGACAAGATAAGAAGAGTTTAACTAAACTTACCACAGAAGTACAATGTTGCACAGACTTCAGTTGCGATAACGATACTTTGAATGATAAGCACGAACGGGCACCCAGGGCGGGCAGAACTCCTCGCTGGTTGATGGTGCGGTTCAAGTAAAACCTGGAGCATCATTATTAATGGAGTGTACCTGCAACACTCGTGTGTACCCACCAGGTTCCGTCCGCGGCTTCGCTCGCGACATGTTCATAGTTCATTCTGATCCGTTCCTATAAACACTAATACCATATTGTGCACTGTAAAATAGTATCCGATTTAATTAAATTTATGGTTCACAATTTTGGTCATACTGGCTTCCACATAAAAGTTATATATTATATCTCTAGCTGTGGTGGAATTTTATTTAGAACTACTCGAGACAAACAATCCTATGGTACATGATCTTTGTGTACGCCAAGGTAGCTCTCAGAAGGGAGATTTCTTCCGTTTGTTTTAATTTGCATTACCAAATTTTTTTTTATTGAATTACCATAATTATATAAAATTACATAAATATATAGTACCTATATTACTTTAACGTCTCATCCCAATCCGTCAAGTAGTTTTTTCGTGAAAGAGTAACACCCATACATCCATAATTACAAACTTTTACGTTTATAAATATATATAGGTATAATTAGTAGGATGCAATATTTAACATAAGTGACTCTATTAAAAATTTAGAATCCGCAGTAAGAATTGGAGTTCGAATTACGTGGTTTTGCTCGTCCTTTATTGTACGTACCGCGAAGCATTGTAATAAGTTGGCTACGTCGGTATTCCCGCCCACGTATGATGTGGGAGTCTTCGAAAATATAGTGAATAGACATTCACTAAGTTAATTCGCCCAATACCTTAGAGCTCATCATCATTTACCATCAGGTGGGATCGAGATGAAGCTTAAGTTAATCTAGGTAAAAATCATTAAAATTATAGATTCACAAAACAATACAAACAACAGCGAGCACACATATTTTATGTTGTTACCGGTATTCATATACATACATACTATCAGTTATAAATAATGATGTAGTCTCGTAGCTGAAACAGGGCCGTTTGCAGCAACAGCGGCGTCAACAAACAAACAGAGCCGAAGTTAAACAAGCTCGCTTCCTTTCCCGGGTTCGGGGCCGCGCGCAGTTTTTGCCCGCCCTATACAAACACGGCGCCACCTGAACCGCGTTCGTTGAAACTTCGCCGAAATACGGCCGGACGCGCGGGTGGCCTCGGGCTGAGGCCTCGAGCCTGTCTGCTTCAACATTATTATAAACTGGCTAACCCGGCAAAACTGTAAGTTATAAACATTGTTGAATTAAAAAAGTCTTGTTCAAAAGACCTAACCGTGTGATGATTTATAAAAAGTGTTAAACAAACGGGTTGCTTTGTTGAATAATACAAGGACAGTTTTAATTTTTAGTTCTGAACCTAGCGCAGGGTTCTACGGAACTAACACGGACATACTCAATATAATTCGCGGTAACCGCTTACCATCCGGTTGTTTCGAAATTCAAAAGGAAATATAGAGACGTGCCAAATAGTCTGTATTATCGACCAGTCACTATCGCAGTAGAATAGTTGGCGACTAGTCTGAAAAAAGTGCCGACTATCAAGTCAAATTCATTTATTACACTGAGGTATTTTCAAAACAGTTATGAACGAATATTTTTTCGAATCTACCACCTTATCTGTCGATACATTCTGGGCAAGCGTCGTAACAAACGATATCATTTTCACATACACAATATATATTTATCTAACACGTAAATATCTAAATTAAATAATTATTCATAAATAAGACTGAATATTGATTATTCAACAACCTCACAAAAGACTAAAGAATTTGTAAATTTAACAGGAAGCCCCTTTCGACAGGGTTATATTAGAAACTAAATCAATGACAGATGGCGATTTGCTTTTCAGTGCTTCGATCTGTTTTTGGCGTGTAACATAAAGAAGATATTCTCACTCACTCGCGGTTGTTCTTCCGTACATTTTAGTAATTCTACGTCTATGGATTTACTGACAGACTTGGATCATAATATCTCTGTGGATTTACCTACCCCAAAGTTAATACTAAATATCCAGCCTCTTTGTAGGTGTGCTGCTGTAAGACTGATTAAAATAAAAATGCGAATAAACAATGAAGGTTTTTATATAGCGTAATGTAGGGGGCATTACTTGGTATATAAAGTTTATATAAAATGTGAAATGTTTCCATAAAAGTTGTTTAATGCGAAATATGGGAAATATTATACAATAATGTCGATTATTTATTATTTTTTGTATTTTTTAATCACTCTTACATAATATGAAATGTAAAGCAAAGCAACTTTTCCTTTCGTAGTCAGTTTTAAAGTTACTTGTTTCTAAAATAAAGACTGAAACATGATCGGCTCGGTCGACAAGTCGGCCGATTAGTCGGCCTCGTAAAACAACGTACTTAAAGGAAGGAAAAGTTTACTTCTAGAAATATACATTAATACAACTTATAGCTACTATAATATAGCTATTAAAATAATATATTGTTTGTAAATACAACGTACAAGAATAGATGCATGACACTCGCCGTCGTAGGTTGTGGTTACAGTGTCAGGAGTGGCGGCGGGGACCAGTGTGAGGGACACGTGACCATCGTCAGCCACGGTGGCAATTCGTTTAGCAACGGAATTGTCGGTTGCAGAGTGAGGCAGTAATTAGCAGGCGGGTCGCCGGTACCAGCCGCGTGGAATTTGGAATGAGGAACTGCTAGGGTTGCCAAAAATTTTTACGAAACGACACGTGTATCGCCGATTATTTATGGAATACAATGGGACTTATTTAGCGAATACAAATGCAAGATAGTAGTGTAACTTGTTGAAACTGAATTTAAATAAATTAATCTTCAAAATAACCATTTTTCTAAGAGAACCAAAATTTAATTATTCGGGCAAAAAGCAATGAAATGAAATGTGACAGAGCTATCAAAGAATAAGTATGAGAAACTTTTGTTACAATTGCCAATAACGCACTATGGATTATACATTAACATGCTTATTCACATCATAAAATATGGCGAATATTTAGTGGCATGATGCCATATCTTTTGCTCCCAGAAACCTTTCATCCAGTGCCTCACGCACGACCAATTATGGACGAAATTCCCTATAATTTTCCCCAAAAACTTACATCGACATTTTTTCGTTAACCTAGTAAGCCGGCCTTATCTATTTAAAACAATCTTTAAATAGGTCCGACCTTCGCGATTAATTTAAATATATATACATATATCACTTTTATTTTACAGTATAGTTGACATCCTTGACTCCGTCAGGTGTCAGGTCTAATAAAAAATATGTAGAAAGGGCTCACGTTCGGGACCATCAGCGCTTCAGGTCCTGAGTCGAGTGTGGCCACTCACCATCAGGAGGCCTATTTGTCTTTTCTTTGTATAACTCCTTACAGTTAGCCACAGTATAGGTACGTGCATTATTTCTTTCATTCATCTTTGATATGCACAACCGTTTGTGCATAATGTACGCAACATTGCGATGCGAATTATTTTTTTGCGCACCCGGCCGACTAGTGTTAGGGGATGTTGACCCCTGCGTTGTGGGTTTATGACAATGAGGAGACAGTTTAAGGTTGACCGTATTTCCAAGTGTCTCTTTATTTGTGAATTCAGTCCTGGGACCTGACGACTACTCACCATATAAATGCCAGACGACATAAGGGCACTAAATAATTATATATAAAAAAAATATAATAATAAAACATCTTATACACAAATGTTATTATACACTAAACGAGTATTCTGTCGATATAAGACAGATGGGTCCGCTAACTGTCCATGTAATACATAGTCCACGATGTAAGTTTCAAACTATGCCTATGTATTAATTTCGAGCCACCATAATGTGTGATGGCCACCACATTGTAAGTACAGTCCTTCCAACAAGCTTAACGTCCGTTTGCAGTCCTCGTTACACGTCCTAATCGCCGGGCCGGCGCGCATCCGATCCGATAACCCGGGAGCGGCTGACAGCGAATGGGATTCGGACGTTAATGGAGTTTCCTTTGACGACGGCTAAAAACTTGCAACGAGATTAAATCCTCTCCCCGGTCTCCCCGCCAGCTGGAGGAGAGCTGGCCGCCTGCCGCCGGCAGCCCCAGGTTGGGATTACCGTTAGCAGAGGTGATTAGGGGCCGCTTTTTGTTTTGATCGAGCAGATTATTCTGATAAGACCTAATCTATTATTCTCTCACGTCTGACTCCGTAGAGGATAGTAATTCGTTTAGTTAATATGTTAAGGGTTTTGTCTACTCAGTTCATTTGGTCTTTTACAAACTACAGCGTCACATTACTGTTTACAAA
>DWJZ01005786.1:0-13699 GCA_018249125.1 Asbolis capucinus
CTGAAGTAAGTTTTAAATAAAGAGACCATCTACACAAACCAGCGTATTCCTATCCCGAACCCTCTGCCGTAACAATACTATTAAAATTAATATGAAGAATCATTTTGTTCACTTTTATGCCTAATATTATCCACCCATCTTACAATTAAATTTTCCAATTCGCAAAACACTTAAACTATTAACAAAGTTAACTAACAATTAAGAAACTAGTAAGGTTTAATTTTGAAAACAATATTTAGTAAATTAATCTTAGTAATGCTATTTTAACTCTTGTTAATTTCAGCATACACGAACTACCTAGCAGCGAAATGACATTCGCCCGACCAAAATCCACTCAAATAAATAATTAACGGTTAACGTTTGTTATTTAGTTGTTGCGAATTTATATTACTGCTAATTTCAGTAGTTTATTCAGAATACATTTAACAGGTAACGCTAAGTAGTATTAACACTGTTAATTTAGCGCTCATTAATTTTAGACCCATGTCTACTAGGTACTCTTTGTTCTTTGCTCTGTTACTCAAAATATAGATTTATAAACACACATTTTATGTCAAATTTAATGATTTTCAATTGTCAATTTATGAACGTAGTTTATAATTTATATAGAAACACATTGAAATGAATTGATAAAAATTGTTGTCTTGTGAATTACAGAAAAATAACCGCCGCAGCGTTTTGAATTTATAATAATACGGAATCAAAATGAATTTCAATTACAAGGAGAATCCTAATCTTTTCCCAGAATATTTAAACTCACTTATAAAGCTAACCGAATTGCAGAAAATGACTGATCATCTAGACGAAGAATTGGCAGACTCGCAGAAAATTATGATGAATATTAAAACCATGTTTGATTCTATACCGAGCGCTCAGAATGCTGGAGCAGCAGACAAAGTAGTACGGCAGGAGGATTTGTCACATGTCTTAGCGAATCCGCCCCAAATTTTAATGGAAGACATGCCGTCAAACACCCAATATGTAGATTTGGATGTGATAATAACCACAATGAAACAGTACGCGGAGGATATGCGCAGGAACTTCATGCTTAGTCAGCCCCAGAAAATCAGTGGAGCTCAAAGGAGTGTTGATGATTTGGACTTGGGTGGCTATGCCTCGAGCTTGGATCAGTTGGTGAAGCGCCTGGCGAACGTTAAGCTCAATAAGCATGATGAAGCGAATAATAGAAGTGCTGAGCTGGAGGCTAAGCTTGAGCAGCTCTGTAAGGATGTCAACATGTTCACACAGGTATTAATTCCTATTAATATTACTAGTCAAAGAACATCAATGGAAATGATCTATTACTACTTTGTGTGAAGTAAGGCAATCATGCATCTGTCACATGAATTGGAATGAAGGAATTGAACCTGAGTCCATTTATTTTGTGAGCAGAGTAACCACAAAATCACCTATAGGGCAGCTTATGTATAGTTAGTTTTTCATCCTTACAAATCTTTTAAACAATGTTTTGTATCTAAGCAATATTATGAGTATTACTTTTTACAAAACTATAATGATGAATTTGTTAGACCCTAAACATGTTATGACACTATTTTATCAAAATTGTTCATGACAATGTACTGTGACATTGTCACACCTTTTTTCGATCACAAGTTTTGTATGTAAAATACTTTCGAGGGTTACTAGAAGCTTCTAAAATCAATCCTTGCTTCATTATTGTATATTTATATCTGCCACACTGCTGCACTTCTCGTGCATTGTTAGTGGTCTAGACTGTAGTTCAACACACTGTTGTATTATAGACATAGTGTAAAAAACATTTGAGTTATCATTATTAATCTTTTGACATTAAGTTGTTCATTCATAATATGTTCATCAATTGTTTGTTACATTAACATTAAGCCGTAATAGGGTGGCCTAGATAATTAACTGCTTCCTTTGTTTCTTTTTCTCTGCACATATGCAAGTCTTTTATTGTCTTCGCGGCAGACATTTTATTGACACCTCAGTCTGTTTATGCTAATGTCTATGGGTGGTCACTTACCATCAGATGGCCCATCTGATCCTTTGCATTCTGTCCCAGAGCAAAATTCAAGCAGAGGGTGCATTGTGCATGTTGCTTATGGCTATTAGACGCAAGGTATAAAACATAATATTTATTGTTTAGATGGTGGAAGCAAAGAAGGCTTTAAGTGAGTGCAACACAAGCTGGAGTCCAGTGGAAGAAGACAACAATGCACTGTATTATGATAATGTTATCAACAAGCTCCTGGCAGGTATCAATGAAGTGACATATTTGCTTAAGAATAACAATTAAGCTGTAAAGATTTTGTTAATTTTTATACTGAATTTGTGATCTGCATGAATTGTAACAATGTTCGGTTATTTCTTGAGTTTGTATTCTTTTTTTTAATTCAATATAAGGTAGGTGAATGAATGGGTTGTGGAAATCAATTGGTTGGCTTTGTGTACCCAAAACTTACAATACCCAAGCAAACCCAAGCAAAAATTAGAAATTAAGAAATATCTTAAATACAAAACTCAGTTACTGTAAGTTACACATATGTAGTTCAGAATTCTTATTGGCAGTGGAGTTTGGGGTTATCAAATACAAATATGGATGAAACTTGTACACTTTACTTCAGCTACTATTTGGAAAAAGAAATTAATCATAACAATATCCAAAATTTCTGTTAAGACTTGACAAGTTTGTGTGGGAATTTTTTTGTTTGGTAAACAAAATTATTTGACGATATCCTTATTAACAGTACACTTAGTAACAGCCCCACAAAAAAATAGAATAAAATTTCGAATTGCTTGCTTTTATAACTTTAACCAATTTAGGGTCAGATTTTATATTAAAAAAAACACTTTTATAATCAAATAACATGCAAACTCCTGTTAAAATTATGTAAATTTGCAATTTGTGGGAGTTACTGGCATAATATTCAAGTTTGACATTTCCCTAAAATTGCACTTTCTTTTTATTATATATGAAGTTCTAAATATTCTTAGAGCACATTCATTATAGTATTATGTTCATTCATCTGAATTACATGAATGTATTATGTAAGTTTTGTGTATGTTTCTTCTTTGTATAGTTTCGGCTAAATCAATATTTGTACCAAAATTGTGTGAATGAATGGAATTGTAGTAATCATTTTAGTTGATATGGTACCCATTATTTACTTTATATATACATTTTATTTTCTCATGTTAAATTATTTTTAATTCAAATTAAATATACCTATCTTCAGTCAAATTGGTCATAAATATGTGTATGTATATAAATATCAGTTTCTATATAGTTTTAAAGATCTTATATTTAGTTAGGGCATAACTTTGTCAGAGTATTTGTAATTCAATTATCTATACAAATAATTAGCAGCATTCCATTGATATGAGTGTGTAGTCTTATAGTTGTCACTTGGCATAAAAAGTTGATAAAAATATAGAATGCTGAACATTGGGTATGTACATAGTTCAATATATCCTTAATTAATACGAGTGCCAAACTGCTGAACTTACACATTGTTAAGTTAATATGAATCAAAAGTTCTTAAACATCTGAACTGTAATTAAAAGACAACTTTTTAAATAGGTATATCAAAATTTTACAATTTGCCTGTTTTAAAGTAGCTGACATTTTCTTGAAGAGTACAAAAGTATTGTTTTTGTTTTTATAAAATAACATTTATTAATGTATCAAAACCCACAACCCCACCAGTCGGCACTGGAGGCGTGGTGGTGTAGGAGGTGCGTGAGGAGAGACCCATGCCAATCATGAGCTATTCATTACTTAGCTTCAATCAACCCCATACAAATTGTAATTATACAGTATGGAGTCTATACTAGAAAATCTAGATTCTCGTTACTCTGTATTGTAGAAAGAATCTATATTTTCAAATTTATTCCAAATGAAGTGTTCACTTTAAAGTGCCCTCTGTTGTCTATTTTTTTAATTTTACATTTGTACCAGAGAGTTTGCAGGTATCAGGGTACTAATGTCATAAATGTACCCTGTATGAAAAATGACAAAATAAAAAACTTTTGTATTGTATTATTCTTACTAACCCATTATTATGTTTAAGGGATAGCAAATAGCAGTTAAGTCTTACTTATGTTATTGATGCTGTCTTATTCATTTTAATCAAATAAAAATACATTCAACTGATATATGCATTTTGTATGTAAATTTGTTTGGCGAGTGGTCACTGTAGACCATGGAGATCAGCTAAATTATGCAAAACAGGAGCAATAATGGCAAACTACTTCTATGAGGAAAGGAAATTGGTTAAGACTTGCAAGGGATGCACAATACATAATCTTTTTGCTTAGTATCCCAGGAATTAGTAATATTACCATTGCATTGGTAAAGTGCATATGGGAATATTGTCTGTAGTAACATTGGTGATTAATGGTCACATTGTGGGCTCATGTTTTAATTTTCTCTTGAAATATTTCATCAAAATAAAACCAAAGGTCGGGGTGTACGCAATATTCGTCAATTGAAAAAAAAAATTGTTGAAAAATCTATATTTACTTAAAAGTAAACTCTTGCTGTAAGAAAATACTAATGCTATCAACTAATGATTAATGGAACTTAATTTTTTTTTTTATTTGTTCTACATCAGATCTGCTGTAGGTAAAATATTTAATACCCTTTATTTAAGATTAAGTGACAAATGAATTGAATGTGTATAATCTGTAATTACCTCCAATTTGTAACCTGAGGGATGATAATACTGTACAAAAATAGAAATTAAATGTAAGTAATAAAAATAAATCCCAATTCAATAGTCAGGTCTCAAGTCAAAAAAAAAAATGTCTAGAGTAACCAAAGTCATCGCAGCAAATAAACTATTTGTCTTTAAAGTCAAATGGATATGTCTAATCAAATAACTCTCACTTTTCAATTACTAATTTCCTTCTAGTTTCATTCTCTTCCTGTCTATGTCATGGTCCTCTCTCTCACTAGGTTCTTCATCCTGAATACTGAAACCCTCATCTGTTGATGGCTTTTCATCGGCTTCCATTACTCTGAATTTTATTCCAGCAATCACAGCACCATTCAATACTCTGATAGCTTGGAGTGCAGAGGTTGTGGATGCATACTTTACAAACCCAAATGTTTTGTTGGGAAAAGTTGATATTTGAACCAGATTACCAAACCTACAAAATACGTCTTTCAAAATAGAAAAGCTAGGCGGTTGAGGCTTGCAAACTATGAAGAGCCTCATGACTACTTCACTGCCATTACTAGCCATAGGTTCTGGAGGTGGCAGGTCTACATTACAACTGAATTTTTGTGTTTCTTCTGTGTATTCTGATTTATTTGCTACCACTTTGATTAAATTAGAAGCTTGAGATATTGCTTCCGCTAACATTGTAAGATCAGAATTGGAGTCTAAACCATTTTTGAAACTGTTTATGATGTCTGTAAGACTGTTAGCTGCTTTAGCCAAGGGATTGTTGTTAGGCTTCACATATAACAATTCCCCTGAAGGAAATTCAAAGCCATTTAATCGCTCCACTGCATATGTAGCTGCTTTCTCCTCCTGATAAGTGATGGTAGCTTTACACACACCATTAAAGGTATCTACTGAGTATTGACATTGAATCATTCCCGGGATTATATTGAATAGTTGTACAATATGTTTTTGTGGTACTTGAGGGCTACAATTTACTATGACAGATTTATAAGATTGAGCCTTGGCTGATATAAGGGACATTACATCACTGTCATCTCTAGAGTTACTGAAAGCATCTGTGTATCTTTCTTGGTATCCCATGTGATTACTATTTGTTTCTAAGGTATTCCTACTTCTTTTGAGTTCATCCCTCGGCATGGCAAATACAGGCTTGTATTTCCTGTCACATTCCTCAAAAGCCTTAGCTGCATCAATAAAGCTAGTGTATTTAACATATGCAAAGCCTTTGCCTTCATCAGTAAACTTATTTTTCTGCAAAAATACTGATTCAACTTTACCAAATAATTCAAAATGGCTTCTGATTTCAGTCTCCATAGCTTCTTTAGAAACTTTGATGAACAGTCTTGTATACCTGTCTTCGGATGTGTTTTGTGGGGATTCATTTTTGTTTGCTGCTATCATAACTTTCATCAGCCGCGTATCACTCTTTGCTGACTTCATGTGCATTTCTTGAATTGCGTTAGCAGCAGACGATGTTTTGTTGTACTTAATGTATGCAACACCCCTTGAACCACCCGTGTTCCGATCCTTGGGCATGTACAGATTTTCAATAGTCCCAAATTTTTCAAATACATGTCTCAAATCAGTCTCCCGCAGGTGTTTATCACAAACAACGAATATCCTTGAGTGAGGGGGCTTCTCCTCTTTGTTTAAGTCATGTCGTGAATTCTGCCAGTTCATTTCAAGACCAAAATCTAGTATAACATGTAACTGTGTTTCTTATTCGTAGTCAAGTTTTCTTTGGGTCAAATACGGTCAATCGTCACGCTAGATTCGTAGGAATCAGACCAAATGTTAAATTCACAGTTAGTTGGTACAGGTCGTAGTTTTTTGGAAAAAATGCGTAGGATATGATTTGATATAATAAATTAATTAAAAAATAACATAAAAATATTCCTAAATTGAAAGTTTTTAACTTTAAGGCAACAAAAGAATTATTCGCATCGACTCACACTCGCATTGTCAAAGCATGACATGACATCAGTGATGATTAATGACAGTTTATTACTTGACAACTGAAAGGTACAGAGTAGGTCCTTGTTATTTTAGGGCACAAGCAAGCAAAACCCTGGTTGGTACGTCTTGTCTTCATTCTTCAATCACACTCAGACTGAGTCAGTGTCAATTTCTTTTCTACAAGCGATTTGCTTAAAGTACGCTGTTCTCTTGATCTCTGGTAGGAGTAATATTTATTCTCTGCTGTCGATGTCGTCTCATGTCGATCCACTGTTGTATTTCTCTTGGATTTTGTGTTGTAAACAATTTACATTCGTTGGAACCATGTAATGAATCTCATGTAAAATGACTTCTTGTCTGTTATTGTTAAAGATTCGGGTGCACTAGTAGCAGGAGAACTGGCTGAAAGCTGAAATGCCGATATACCTTTAAAACAAATGCTATGTAAATGAAACCAGCACAATTAAATTTTATTTGGCTATATCTATAGAATTAAAATGTTTCACAAACCCGATAGTTATTTTAGACAGAAATATTACAAAGAAGATTTTCAAGATGAATTAAACGACTTATTCAATAAAAAGTTCCAGTTTCGCTTTAGTAGCGAGTGGAAATTGCCGGACCGCGTGTTGTGGTTTTCGACAGCGCCATGGAAGGTGAGGACTTTGGAATCGTTGAAATCGCGACTAAATTTCAACAAGAGTCAACTGAATGATTTTAGTATTGAAGAGTGGAGCAGCCATACCAGGCGCCGAAATCCGGCTGGTGAAGTGGGTTGGAAGCTTCGGTGCTTGGTAAACCCCGAATTCCTGACACAAGCCTGGACCAAATTCTATGAATGCGCTTGCACATACAATGTTGTGCCACTAGAAGCTATTGCAGATAAGAAAATGGTATCCTTGCACCTCTGTGAAGCTCCTGGAGCTTTTATTACATCATTAAACCATTTTCTAAAACTGCGTCATCATAATTTACAGGTAAAAACAAGAGTACATATCAGACAGAAATATAACTTGTTAATAAATTACTTTCTTCATTTATCTGCTTTTGTTTTTTTTATTTATGCCAGGAAGCTAAAGCTTCAAGAAAATAATATTATGTTTTGTTGTTTCTTCCAGTGGACATGGGTAGCAAATACCTTAAATCCCTATTACGAGGGCAATTCACCATCCAACATGATTAGTGATGACCGATTCATGTTCCACACATTGGACCACTGGGATTTTGGACAAGATAATACTGGGAATCTTATGGATTGGGATAATTCCCAGGCAATTGTTAAAAAGGCCAAATCTCTTGGAAAGGTTTGTATAATAACTTTTATGGACTTAATCTCACACACAAAATATCAATGGTGTAACAAACCTTTTTCAAAATAATTATCATTCACACCTACACATTAAAAATTTTACACATCACATGAAATTTATATAAACTTCAGAATACTTTTTGGATTTCTGTGATTTTAACTATAAAAGGTTTAATTGTAGTTGATATATATTTATATATATATAGTTTCATATATGGTTAAAATTATAATATTTTTTTAAATATCATTCACTAATGCATACATTCTTTATTGTGCAGGTACTGCTGGTGACAGCTGATGGGTCTATAGATTGTCTGCAAAAACCAGATGCTCAGGAAGAAGTCACTTCTCCTTTGCATTATTGTGAAATTATCACAGCCTTACAATCTCTAAGTCCAGGTACCTCTTCATTTCAGTTAAGATAAGGAGTAGTTTTTATTGGCCTCAATACTAATATAGACATTTTTTATTATTTGCTTTTATTTTACAGGAGGGACATTGATCTTTAAGTTATTTACAACTTTTGAGCACTCAACAGTCAGCTTGCTGTATCTAATTAATCACTTGTTCCTGGAGGTCAATATATACAAGCCTGTGACTTCTCGTCAAGGCAATTCAGAGGTGTATGCTGTTTGCTTAAAGTACAAGAATAGTATGAATTTGGATGAATATCTTCCTATCCTAAAGACCATGTTTGGAACAGAACTTTACTCCAAAACATCCTTGTTCCCATTGGAATGTATTCCAGAAACATTTTTGAAACAAGTTGAGGAGTGTGCATATTATTTCACTACGGTACAATGCCAAGTCATCAACAATAATCTACAGGCTTACTTGATGCAGAAGAACATTGCTCTGCACAGGGACATGAAGAAAATAAGATCAATTGTTGCTACAGAATTTATCTGGAAGTATAATCTCAAACCTTTACACACAGATCAGGAAATCCTTAAGGGCACTCTCCATGAAGAAAACAAGATTAACACAAATCCAAGATATCATCGAGGATCTTACACTGAGAGGCAGCTGTACACACGACTGTCACTGAGAGAGAAATCAAAGAATTTGAGTGCTTTTCTACAGGCAGAGCTGTTATCCAATCCAATGATTTTGATAAATGAACCTCTCAAGTGGATGAAGAATGAATCCCATGTCCAGATTGATTTGGTGTTCACATGTGGACGGCCGGTGCAGAAAATCAATAGCTCCAAGTTCATACTGGTTCCAATATTCAAGCTCTACCTGCAGATATTGGCTGAAGAGGAGTTCAAGAAAATTGTTCTTCGGACAATGAATCGTGGACAAGTTAATTCCATAAGCAATTTGGGGCAAGAAATAACCAAAGTACTTTTACTACCAGAGTATCAGTACAAAGAGGATTATAACACATATGAGAAAAGCTGCTTTAAATCAATGCTTAGTACACTGAAAGATTTGGTTGTTGGTGAAACTCTCATCCTACAAAATTACAACACCTTGACTCATTTTAATGTTAGTGTTCTTTACATATTAACAAAGATTTGCTTTGAAAAGACTGGATTAGCATCATGTGGAAGTATTGTTCTCAGTAAGTTGTTGGACCCAGCTGCCTTAGTGATTCTGGACAAAATAAACGACGAGTGTGACAGGGTTAGTTGTGAAACTAAAGATGTTTTAAACACATTGCCAGTCCAGGTTACAAATGATGGGGAATTCTTTAACAACATAGTCTTCTACAACAATACTTTTTATAGAAACAAATGCACTGAATACTTGATGCTTATTGAACAATCCCTCTAATATGGATAAAATGTTTTTATTATTTATTGTTCAACTTATTGACATTGATAGTAGAAATTATTTTTCTAATTAATCTTTACTTATAGATATAAAAATGTCTCCATGTTGTTCTTTGTCATGGGCTAATTAAAGTATCTGAATGTTGTGTTTGCATTAGTTTTATTTGAATTACTGCTTAAAGCTTAGTGATGTTGTAAAAGGTTCTGTTTTTAATAAAAATATTTAATACCTAAAAGCTGAAAATGGGTTGGGTTTCGAAGTAAGGTACCTTATTTTTATCAACCATGCCTTACTTAAATTTCAGCTGACAGCATTGCGAATGTGGAATTCTAGAGCTAACCCAACGCCTTAGGTTGAGAGTGGGAAAGAAAAACTCCAGGTGCATCACAAATTTAGGGAAACCCAAATGAGGTCTTCCTCTGCTTAGCTCTGCTCAATTTCATGTGATGTGAATGATCTTGTGGATTAGTGCCGAGAATTTTAGGCGGTAGGTATCCGGTACAGTGATCCCGGACGATGCGGCGATGGATTAGTGAGGCCATCGCCCTCGCGAGCGCAGTTCCCCGTGATAAAAAAGGAAAAGTAGTTTTATTAGTATATAAGAGGAATTATAATTAACTTCCGAGTGAGTTTTTTCATCGTATTAGTCCCTAAATCAGCAACGCCATATGACTGATCGGTTAGTGGTCACGTTGTGTATGCACATCAGTATAGAGTACTGCGTTGCCATCAAAAACGACATTTTTATAGCGGTTGCAACTGCCAGGGGATTGTTTTCCTCTTTCTTACTTCATTGGTTCGTGTGTAAATCATGTAATTTTTAGATTGAAGCTCGAAATAACAAGAACTAGGTTTGAGCCTTCTTGTTCTTAAATATGCGGTGCGATGCTAATTACAGGTTTTATCACAGAATACTAGAGGTACTTCTTGATTTTATACAAATAATACTTAGCTCAATTAGGCACTACAGTTTTTTCTCTAAGTTCATATTTAATAGGTGTGGGTCATCCATTACTCCTCATCCTTTCTTTTTGGAATAAATGTAAGTAGCATACCAGATTTCTAACCTAGTTTTTGTTGCTCTGTGCTTCTAACTGTTGTCAGTTGTCAGATATCAAAATGTCAGTTAAATCAAAACATAGCGCGTAGAGTGTTGTATTGCCGTATTCATTATTACATTCTATGATATTACACTTAAATATTTAAGTACAATCGCTTACACATGCTAATGACGGTGGAAAAATTGTTCCATCGAATATAATAATCGATTAAAATGGATTTAAGTGAAGGTAAGTTGATTATTTTAATAATAACCTAAAAAGTGTCCTTTGGCGGTTACACAAATCGAAATATGCGTGCTTTAGCTAAACTTGTGTAAATAGATGATGCGAAAATTCTTAAAATGTGTTCGAATTTCCATTTTACGTTGAACAATACCATTTGACTACGTTGAAATATAAGGCTTTAGCAGCCATTTAGTGTTTATGATGTCCAGGCCGTTTTCTCGTAGGGTAAGTTATAATAAATAATTTATTAATAGTCCTGTAAAATTTGTGATACCCATCGATTATTACATATTGACAAGTGACCGCAACAAGCCCGTGTTCCAATAAATATAATAGGTAGCTTTGCTGACATATCAATTTAATTTTAAGATTCCTTGTATGAGGGTACACTTGTTGTGTTTGGGTTTTTTTATTAACTAGCTAATTCTACCGCTATAGCACATTTTGTATCGAACACGTTTACAGTGTATGTTATACCATTTTTAGGCAGTACTACAGAGGACTTATGGACACCATACAAGGAACTAGCGGCTGTGGTCAAGGGTTACCTGGCCGCAGAAGGTGGTGGCGCACCATATGCTGTCCATACATTCGAATCAGTATTGCGACGACATAAGCAGACATTTTTGTCTCTTTTCAAGAACCCTGTAAGTGAATATATGTTAATATCCATGTTTTCCATTTTTCTCATCATGACTCGGAAACATTAGTAGATGACAAGATCAAGGTGATCTCATGATCTACCATGTCACTCTAAGCCTAAATATGTTGAACTGTAATAACTTACTCAAAATCTCAATACTTTAAACTCATAAAATTAACAAACACAATTTTTTTAAAGTATTCCTTTGACATGCCATTTGTTTACAAAGCCATGTCATGCTGAGAAAAGCAGGCTATAGTTAGTAGCTGGGTCTTTAAGATATTTTGCATTTTTTCTCCTCTTATTTCGAAAACCTTGTTTTCTATTGAATCATAGTGATGTCATTGTTAAATGTTAGAAAATTGATTTTAATTTATTATGGTCAATATATAATAATAATGATAATTATGGCCCTTACAATACTTATGAATATCTGATATTTTCAGGCCAAAAACCCAGCTAACAGAGAGGAGTTGAAGAGAGGTATAACAGAGGGAATTAATCTTCCAAGCGTTGGGAGGATCATCCTCTCAAAGGAGTTAGTGGATGAGGCTATAATTATTTCTGGTAAGGATGTACATGTGTCTGCAGATACTTTCAATAGTCAATGAGTAAATTTTTCTATTCGAAGAACTCATGTTTTCAGTACATAGAGTAAGTTAATGCCTGACATCAATCCCACCTCACGGTGGTGATGATGTGCATTATCATGAATTAACATGTTGAGGTATTCATTACATAATCAACCTGAATTAAAGCCATTTTGCTTCATTGGAGATAGTTGTCAGACACAAGTTAAGCTGTGATTTTAGATAATGGCACCACTCAGAAGATCTTGTAGGTTTTTTTTATTAATTTGTTCTTAATTTTTGAAGTTAATTACAACCATACAATATTTTCATTGGTCAGGTATTAATTGCTTATAGTCATAATCAAATATTTGTCATAAGTATAATTATCTGTACTTTACAAAGTGCTCCTCAATGTTTTCTAAAACATGTTCAGACATGTTCAATGCCAATGAGCTGGTGTGTCTGGAGTTGCTGCACACGGCGCAGCGGCAGAGCGCGCGGCGCGCGTCGCTCCCGCGCGGGCTGCTCGCCGTCATACTCTACCACGACGGGCGGCGCGCGCTCGTACACGCCTTGCGGGACTTGCTCACTGCTAGAGATGGAGTCTCTTGGTATGTTTTACCAAACGGTTTTCTATACAGTTTTGGTAAAAAATTGGTATCTATATGATCAATGCCAATGAGCTGGTTTGTCTGGAACTACTTAATACATAATGTTTGTGTTTTCTGTGCTTTAATAATGGTTTTGTTGTCTGTAGTTGAAAAAAAAATTATTGTCTTTAAAATTTACTGTTCTTGGTGTACAAGAGTAGTTCTGTGTTTATTTCATCTATGGAACAAAGGAATTTAAACAAAGAATTGAAACAAAAGATTGGAATGAAGGAAAGATCATAGACATCCTTTGTTTTGCATTGTGATTATAGTTTAGTTTAGTTAAATAAAGATTGTTAGTTCTCTGAAAGTAGTAGCATCTATTATCTGTAATTGTGTAGGAGAAAAACTGTGGGAGTCACTCCCAAGGCCACTTAAGGGGTTTTTTGAAGCTTATTCCGGTTTGTCTTTTGCAATGTGTAAAACCAGATTTAAAATAAATAAAGTTTAATTCTAATTTACCAGGTCAATAGGTGGTCGTGAGGAGGTGGTGGCATACGTCTCCCGGTATGTGGAGCAGCTGGTGTCGGACGGCGTGCTGGCGAGCGTCTTGGACGCGCTGCGCCGGTACACGCTCGACGGCGAACTCGAGCTGATGCGGCGAAATCGGGCGCTGCCGCCGCGCGTGCACCACGCCCGGCTGCTCACCGGCATCGTTACTACCAGGTCAGAGATACCTGTTTATAAATACACTGTGGTTTAAAAAACCCTAAAAATAAATTGTATATTTGTTTTACGAATATGATGCATTACACACATTTGGGCTGGTGCTGCCAAAACTCACCTATCAGCCTTGGACTCGATGGAGAGGCGTGCTAAGAGGCTCATTGG
>DWJZ01005787.1:0-13698 GCA_018249125.1 Asbolis capucinus
GTTTTTTAAAATTACATGAAACAAAACATTTAGTCATCCTATTAATATTATAAATTCAAAAACACGCATTTATAGCTATAACGATAACTATCGGAAAGATCCGCAGGGCTTGTATGTAATAAACACATATATGTACATTTGCTCTAGTTTACGTTAAAACTAAAACGGTATACCTTTTTCTTTTCACCATTATCCTCAGCGATCTTCGCCTCGGTGATAGTGGGCAACGTGGGCACAGGGTGCACACCCATGTTCGGGATGGTGGGCACGCGCGCTAAAGCCTCCAAGTTCAGCGACGAGTGTACGCCAGGGTCGATATTTAACGGCGCCTGTAACAAACAAACTAAACATTATTTTTACTGAAACTATAATCGTAAAAAGAAGTTTATTTTGATTAATTTTTAATACTTAAGACTGTAAAATTCGTGGCTGATATGTTTGTAAGAATCCAAAATGTGATTTAATCAAAACATTAATAGTCACGTGGACTAGTATTCACCTTAGCTGTGACGTAATGTGCGGGGTATGAATGTGGAGTCGTTTAAGCGGTTAAATATTTGGTATCTTCAAGTTAGTAATAGCTTTACGTGCTCTAGACGATACCACATAAAATTGTGACGATAAATGTTAGATACCGACTATTTTTTTAATATTGGGAGACAAAAATTAAATAAGGTAATTAGAAAAAATATTGACACCATTTGATACTAGTAAAAGGACCTAGGCTAGGACTTTCCAATGTATACTAAATACTTGATTTAGCATCATCTTTTAACGCAGTATTACTATAGTAAAAGATGGCGCTATAATGATGCGTTAACAGTCGTTGCAAGACCCCAGATTTCTCCACAAAGCTATAACAAAAATTATTGGACTAAGATGAAATTATGATATATCTACGTATTAAATGTGAAAAAAAAACAACGAGAAAGGTGGTGAGTTACCAAAGTGAAACCAAATATAATGGACCACCTTCAAACGCTTCTCCATAGTACCGTCTGGGAGTTGCACCACGAAGTACGAGCCCCCGATCGAACCTCGCTCCATCTGTAGTCTCTTCTCCTCCGCCATACGCTGGAGAAGTGGCTTTTCACCTGACGTCTGGAAATGAAGAAACAATACTGAGTAAATATGGCCTGGCCTGTCTAGTGGTTATTATTAGTGGTTCCTGATTGTTAGGCTGGAGGGGTCATGGGCTCGATCCCCACCTCGAACAAACTTTTCTGTGGTGACCAAGAATGTTTGTTCTGTGTTTGGGTGTAATGAAAATATCTATGTAAGTATGTTTTTTAAATAAATATATACGTATGTTAATCACTATAGGACAAGGTAACGCTTAGTTTGGAGTCAGAAGGGCGTGTGTGAATTGTTCAAAGATGTTTATTTAATTTTTATTTGAAATAGAACTGTCTTGTACTGTTGGCATCATATAAGTAATAAACACATCTTTAAATATTTTATAAATACATACTTATTTTTTTTTAAACTTGACACACAAAACAGACATTTCTGTTTATTACAGAAAAGTGTCTCCTAGATGAGAATCGAACCCACGGCCTCCGACTTAACAGTCAGGGCTATTAACCATAAACCCACAAATAGTCATAATTATTGTTCAACAAATATTATTGTGTAAGTAGTATCATTATTTACATTAATTACTTATCATTAACTTTGGTTTGTTTTTATTTAAACGACACGTTTTTGAGAGATATGCAGCCAGGTTTCCGTGTCCAGTAGGATCCTTTAAGTATAATAACATCATATAAAATGCAATGTATCTACTAATATAGAATAATATGTATCATGATACTATTAAACTAAAGCTACACGTTTTATGACCAAACGAACCGATGAAAGTGTTACAATTCGACTATAAAACTGACATTTAAGTGCTCTGTAACTAAGGGATTGTGACAATTCATATGTGGTTGACTGTATTACGCTTCATAAATCCTTCTGTACCCATTTGTAAGAAGCATTTGCATACTAAATACAGATGGTACTAAATACGGACTACATATTGTTTACAAGAAATCAACCGTAATTACAAAATGGTGTCAGTAATTACTTTGGACGAAAGAAAGGGTATGATGTAGTAAATAATTTATTAATGGATACGAATATATAATTCGACGTATCCTTCCATGAATCACACTGGAACAGCGCGGTGGAGTATGCCATAGGCCAATCAGTTTTAAAGAGATCCGTGTCTTATAGTGAAATATTATTTCAAAAACGAACTGCTTTCAGCTTCCGCATTAACTAGAATACAATTCAAAAATATATAAAAATATAATCATACATCAACGACATAAACATACGTTATAATATTTATGCCATATTAAATTTTTTGGTACCAATTATCCACCAGAAGCAATATGGAAAATTGTTTCAATACATTATATTGGCCAATACCTAGAAGCAATTAATTGTTGGTTTGTCGTCAAATTGTCCGAGTGTTAAATAACCTATTGTCCAATGGCAAATTCCAATCGTAGGCTACATACGAACGTGATTAATTCATTCTCCTTCAACAAGGGTAAACGGACAAGACAAAGACACTTCTGCTCGTGAATACAATTAACAGATTCAAGGATATTTTAAAACTATTTATCCAGGAAATTGTTTCGGAAATAGAATTAATGAATTAGTATCTCTACCTGTTCACAAGTTTTAAGTTTCTGTATAGTGATCAAGTTGTTTTAATACGTTCAAATTCAGTACCATAAAAGCACAAAGAAGTTCGGTTTTTACTGAATTTGTTACGAAACAAATATTGGCCCAAATGAACTTATACGTACTTCTTTTGCAATTAAATAATTTGATATTAAAGTCTACATTAATTGGGATGTCACATTGTATTTTAAACAGCTATATAAATAGTTAACATATTCTCAAAGAGAACTAAATGGTTTTCACATAAATATTTTGTTATAGAAATAATGTATGTACTCATGCAATAAACCGTCATTTCCCAGCATCAACAATTTTACTGCTTATCGCCAGTACTAAAGGACGTCATTAGTGAGTAACATCAGAATAATATACGAATAACAAATTTACAAACAAGAAACTAGCAACAAGCACGTTCTTAAAGTTAATACGAACACAATGTATGTATTACACAATGAGTTGGAACAAAGAGTAGGTACGTCTTATCGCATATTTTATACTAGCCACGCAGCAATTAGCGCATCTGAACTGCATATCGAAGCAACTAGGAGCGAATTAAGGCGCTTATATTTAGTTTCCTGACGCTGCCGCAACACACCGAACGTTGCAACGTAATTATTATAATAAATAATAGTAGTTTGACACTAATCACTTTGTTACGTGAACTTTGCAACTGATCTAAAGTTAATTAATTTATTAAAACGATAATTGATTTGAAGCAAATTATATGCAATTTATAGATTACAAGCTAACCCGGCAGACGTCCTGCTTAATTAATTAAAATATTTTGAATCAACTGTGCCCACGAATCCTATGCACGGTATTTTTTTCCTCGATTCGAGATTTTAAATTGTTAATTAAAATTTTGGGCTTTATCATAATGTAGGTTGTATATATAATGTGTATAATGTAGATTGAATTATAAACGTATTTAAAAAACAACAGAAATAAAATTGGATCAGTCATTTCTAAGATAAGTACGTACAGACAAACACTCAAAACTTTAAAATCTGCGTTATATATATGTTATCTGATGGATGCGTATATTCCATAACTAAATATGAGAAATGAAATAAATAACATATTATTATTTGTTTCCTCTGTCAAATTAATATTAATGGAGCGTTCAGAAAACTTTTTTAGGTATATGTATATATATGTGCAAGATTTAATCTGTGAAATAATCCTATTTGACATTATGAACTGTTTGTTATGGCTTTTATGCGAAAATTAAATTGTGATAATGACGATTTTTTTTATCCTACCCCGGTCGCTAACAATTCCAAAAACATAAGAATCATTTAAATTGGTTCAGCCGTTCTTGAGTTATACGTGGTGTTGTTAGCACTACTTTCTTTTATATACAAGATTAACAAACGACTAATTAAAACATGCACTACCAACACAACTTCTACTCTTCGAGAGAACAGTGACCTCTGTCCTCGGCATGAAGCATACATGCAAACAAATATTGTTTTGCCTTGCTAATATAGATATCTATCTGAAAACTGGTCTGTTATATTTTCTGCTTTTTTGGATTTGGAACCTTACGTAACTAGGCCAAAATCAAACAATGATTACTTATTATCATGACCTGTCGGAGCTTAGCTACTCCCCAGGCATTATTGGTCTGGTGGGACCTTCCCGTTGCTAAAGCCGAATCACTAGTAAACAGTCATGTTACTTTTTCAACCTCGTATTTAGAACGAAAATATTTAGAATGTTATTTTCTCACCTTAGGATAAACTAAAGGCCTCATAAGAGCTCCGAAGACAGCGCAGTTAAGGATCAAACCTGCCAGCAGGAGATTGGCGTTTTGCCATGACCCAAACTCCTGTAGCAGGATAGAAGCCAATGGCGCGAAACTAAACGTGCCCACGCCAGAACCGCACACCGCAATGCCCGTGGCAAGGGACCTTCTGGTTTCGAAGTAATATCCCACTGCCACAACGGAGGGTAGGTAGATCATACCGAAGCCGATACCTGAAACAAATAACATTTCCACTAAGTCTGGTTTATATGAAACATTTTCAAAATACTTGTTACTTGGACACCTCTAGCTATCCTGAAATTTAGGAAGATGTATAGTAGATTAGATAGTAATATCTAATTATAAAGCTGGGAGATTTAAGCATAAGTTTGGACAGATTTGTAAACAAACGAATTTATAATTTTTACTATTTAAACTAAAGTTTTGAATTCTATTAAAATTATATATCTATTATTTCGTTATAACTTTTTAAAATGAAATTAGGTCCGATGTCTACCCCCACCGGGAATGACCACAAGCTGAGAAACCTATATTCAATAGATATATATTACACATTAAATGCGTTACATTGCAATAGGCAATGTAGCTACTCATATATAAAAAAACCCACCATACACTTACCATGATTCAGATAGAAGAATATTGCATGGACTAAAGAAAACCAAGTCAGTTCGTTAGTTAAAAAAATACGCAGTCCAATTTGCCGAACGATTCGCTGGTACAAATACTTTGATGTGTAATAAATTGAGAAGGGTATTCTTGTCACAATTTGGTGTCTTGTTGATATCACGGCCTCGACATCAATCTAGTAAATTTTGGTAGGTCTCTAGATTGGTTAGATACGACGTTAAGGGGATATTCAACTACACCAAACATTTCCATTTGCGATGTTTCAATCCGGGCTAGGTAATATAGGAAAGATATTATTTTGTACGACTTCCTAACCTTATAGCTTCGTTGGTTTTGGAAGGACGGTGTTTGCAAAAGTAGGTATTCTGGGTTGGTTTCTCTCACGTGGTTAATGGCCATACGACCAGGTACAGATAATAAGTTAAAAGGAACCACGAAGGAGCTACATCCTGTCTCGAAACACATACATAGATACTTTTTATGCATTTTTTTAAGGTTTACAACAAAGGAATATACATTTTAAATGTCTTAACATCATCCGAATTATATTTGGAAGACAACAAGATTTAAAAATTATCTGAGACGTATATACACCATGATAAACATATCAGTGTCCACAATATACAAGCATCTGATTAAAAAAGAAAATTTAAAAACCTGTCAAAGATAAAATTTGACTGATCAGTAGTTTTTACCAACTTAACACATAATATATCGTATTGAGAAAATCGAGAAACAATGTATGGTAATCACTCATATTTTTGATCCATACCTTTATCGATCGCTTCTTGTTAGCTTTGGCACTTAGTTGCTGTGTGCCAATGAACTGTTGCCTTAAACAGAGTCACTTTTTGAGAATGGCGAAGATGGAAAGTTATCCTTTATAGCAACACCCTAAAGTTTTAAATTAAACAAACAGTTTTAACAGAATTCATAAGACTCGTTGAATTCGACTATTCGACAGCACAGGGCTATACATATCTAAAATCGAAATAGGCTACATTTAAAATCGACATAGACGAAATAGTCCTGAAAATCGTAATTACAAGATTGTTCAAATACGAATAAAAAAAAAAATTGATTTTGCATGATAATACGGAGCTCCCTGCAGATCCACATTACAATTGACCTATTTAAAAAATACGTATACAGGCGTCTGCAACGTGTATATTTCATTTGGACCGAGCCTCCCAATGGATCTATTGCTTGGGCGTTGCCCGTTAGAGCAATAATAATTATTCTAACTAACTATTTACACTTGCCCATATGTTCAAATGAATATGTGGAATATGATAACGGATGAGTCATGGATACGGCCCACAAATCGGCATCGAGACAAAGGACTGCACACGCTGTTGCGAACAGACAACTGAGGTCAACAGCACTCATATTGTGCGTCATTTTCCTGAAAGCATTTCCTGCGCATTTTTAATCTTCCAAAATACCTCCAAACATACTGAATCACGCATCATTATCATGACAGTGACTACATACGGGTGAAAAAGAAGAATGTTTAAAATTAGGTACTTTATTATGGATGACATTGAGATAACTGCGACAAAGGATCTGCCATGTAAATAAATTTCTTACTGTGACTAACTGAAAGATACAACAAATAAACATATTGAAACTATGCAATAAGAAAGTATTTCTTTAAATTCTTCAAATTATTAAAGGCCCCGGATTGCAGACACAAACAACACATGCTCCACAATGGATGACAGAAGAAGAATAGAATGGAGAGTTACCAAAAGATGTGTACTATGTATCTTTTAGTTAATTACAGTAGGCAATAAAAGAATATGATTATTCGTTCTTTGATGTAGAATAAGTCAATATTCGACATCGATTCCACCTGATAGAAAGTGGCGATGTTGTCTGTCTAAGATTCTTTAAATTTCAAGAGTTTACCTGTTACGGCTTTAAATGACAGAAGAACAGACGAGACGACGGACGAACAACGAGTCATCAAAGTCCTACAAACAGGGTAGCATTCACCCTTGGGATATAAAACCCTAAAAATATACCCACAAAAACCTGCCCTGGACATATTAAGTAAAGTTCTTTAACGTATTAGATTTATGAGTTAGACTCATAAGTACCTATAACATTATGAGTAAATTAAGGATAATATTTATCTGACATAATTCTAGTGTAAAATTTAATGTATGTGGCGCAATATTGATAGTCGGAAGAGATATAAAGTTCGATCCACATGGTTTAATACATGAAGTTGTTAATAATCTCCTCTAAACTTCGACATGTATAACGCTGATACGGAATAACTACTGTCCTACTTTTATTGTTGACATTTTAAATTCTGCATAATTAACAGATTAAGTAATCTACTTTTAAATTTGAATGTTTTTATGTACTTGAGCAGTTATCATAAATTTAATTTACTCGTTGCCAGCCCCATTAAATTAAACCAGTGTTTGGTTAAGCATTTACACTTTACGGTTATAGACCCTACATCTATAAAAGCTACAAAAGAAACTATAAAAAAATAAATTACATTGATTAAACAGAAAGTGAACCGAACCTTCCATAGTCCACTGCTGGACATGAACCACTTCCAATTTTGAGACAATCTGATCGTTTGATGATGAGTTATTTTAATCCAGCGGATGCCTACTCTCGGAAGAGAGAAAGGAAGTCCATCCAGTCGGAGGGCACCTATATTCTTGTTCCCGAAATGTGGTCTCCATCCAAACGCCTTGTTTCCTCACCGGATTACGGTCGACCGAAAGTTGACAGCGCCGATTATTGGGGAAGAAGTAACTTTATAATTGGTTTCAATAACAATACTGTGAAACACATACCTACTTGACTACTTGAAAAAAAACCATGTCTTACAACTTATTAAAAATAATGATGCCAAAGAAAATTATAAAATCGAAGTAGTTACAAATTAAAAATGTGTATAAAAAGCATTAAAATAGTATTGAATGTACTTGGATGTACCAAGCTGTGCAGTCGTTTCTCTGGTCAAGAATTACGTTTGTAAACAGAATGTTGGCAAGAGACGCTCAATTTGGAGCCGGAACAGATCATTCTGGACTATCAGTGTGTATGTTTAACTTGTGAGTCAAGAAACACGTCACAACACCTTCAAAACAGCAGAATATCTTCAATAAAACCTATTTGTTTTTATGTATGTATGTAAATACGTTTCCAGTTTCTCATGATGATAACTTTTGAAGATTAACCAAGATTTACCTAACCTGTTATTGTTACATATACGATTAATATAAAAAACGCGAAAATATCCTTCCACACGGATATTTGCAACCTTCACGCAAAAACTACTGAACCGATCGGGATGAACTTTGGCACAGAGATAGATTATAATCTAGCATAACCCATAGTTATAAACGTACCTAACACGCGGGTAGACTTACGGGCAAACATAAATTTTTACTATATTTGCAAATTGATCCGTCTGCTAAAATGCTAAACTGATCCGTCAGGCGTTATCGTGTGTTAGCCTCACAAAAAATATTTGTCTTAATTTTTCTTAGTAGAACCTACATAGTTAACAAACGACGTTGCATTGAGGATACTTGAAAACCAGCAGCTAAACAAAAACAAGTTACGATACAGCTTTTAGCTAGCTAATGAAGTGAAAATCAATACGTTAAATATAGTCTAACTTTAAGTAGCTTATTCATTTATAGAATCGAGTGGTCTACCACGAATGAGTCTTGTGATCTTGACATTGAAGTTTTCTTAACACTCAAGTATGCATTGTGAGAAATCTCGTGAATTATCGCTAATGCGACTAAAATGATCCTATTCATAAAGCAGGAAACTTCATCAGTAACGCTAAACGAAAATCTTCAAGTCAATTGGCTAGTCACGAATTGCACAATATCCGACCAGCTAATACAAAATTAAATACAGAATGATGACGTCAACTATGTGTATCACAGGACTGTTGTCGAAACTATAAACTTCTCCAAAATCAGCGCTGTTACACAAAACATGATCGTGTTTTAATCAATTTTGTCTTCACGGCTTAAGGTCTTTTAAGACTTGAATTATTCTAATAAAGGATACTACTTCAAAGACTTCAAACTACCAAGTCTTACTTATTACTTTTGGCATCTGTAGCATTAAAATTGCGGACTCTTCCGCTTTTCTTGGCCAGCACCACAGTGACGGGTTACAAATAGGTTACGGATTTAACTTATCATAATAAACATCATCCCATGTCCAAGCAATTAAAGAAAAACGATTGTGATTTTTCAGTAAGCCGAAGGACCTCGCAATTTTTATCGCAGATAGGCCTCGCCATCAGGAAAAACTAATAAGGAACTCTCAGAGTGATCAGTTATTGATAAAAGCCATATCTTATGTCAATGTACAGCATACTCCTAAAATATAACTACACACCTATTTAATATACCTACCACCTAATATACCTACACCTATTTAAATCAGGTATACTAAACGCAATCCTCAAACGAAGATTCCATCAATACAAGAGTAGATATTTTTTCTTCAAAGCGTAGATTGTTTACCCGCCACAGGAATTGGGTCACCTCGGAGTACCCACTCGTAAACTATCGTCATCGTGGAATATCTATTTCGTGATAGAACCTTGCGGTTCAGACATCCGTTCGAGTACACACTTGAGATATTTCTTCATAGTTGGACAAATAAAAATAACCTGCTTTAAGGTATCAATTTAATCGCGTTTTGTTCATTTGCGAACAATCTGTTGACGTTCAGTAAATATACGATATACCTATGGATACAGGAAAGACTACCAACGTTAAAACATAAAACCAACACAGAGTATAAACAAATTGAACAGATGAATTGAACACAGAAATAAAGGAGAATCTAGTGTGCTTAGACGGGATGGGTTCTTCCTGCATTCCATTTTTCATGCAATCCAGGGTTTTATCTGCCACATTTAAGGTCCATTATGACCATGTGAACAACTTAAATCTATCATCATATTCGAGTCCATTACAGAACCAGTTCAATGACACTAGATTGTTTTTTTGTGATGCCACAGACCTACCATATTTTATGAAAACAACAAAATTCCAGTTCTTAATTTTTTTTACATACTCACAGGTCAAGCGAACATTATGTTAAAAATGTATAACTATAAATAACCGTTGGCAGTTCAGTCATTGAATTGGGTCTTCGCCCTTAGTATATTAATGAACACAAAAGAATTCAGTAAAGTCCAGTTCATTTACACTTCTCAAAATTGCATATCATGTTCGGGGACAATGCTGAGCAATTGCAAAAGATATCGAATTCGAAATGGCCTGAATGTAAGACACTTTTACTAACAAATTGTAATTCTGTATTATTTTTTGTGATCGCGACAGTAAAATTCATACAAAGGCATGTATTTATTACGCAGACCCACGAACAGCTAGCTACGTGATGATAACTTTGGCCCTGCACACAATAAATAAATTAGGTATTAATTTTACTTTACTAACTTCAAGATCAAGGACCCAGCCCAAAAATCGGGAATCTTTTGACAGTTGGCCCAAGCAATAGGGTGGTAAATAGCCAGCTCTTCAAGATATATTTACCGGAAATAGTATTAAAAGATTAATAAAAATATTGACAATATTATCCTACCAACAAGCAGCTGTCAAAGTCGCTCCAATTGGTAATGACTGCTTGTAGGTACAAGGGATATAATGTGATATTCTCTTCTATTGAAAATTCGTGTATTTATAAAACAGAAGGTATATTTCCTACTCTCCTATATTATCATTAAATGAGTAAAATAACGCCATGACCGATAAGGCGTCACATCGTCTGCCATATCTGGCTTCTTTCCAATTCTCCGGAACGACCTTGAACGAGTCGACATGGACGAAAAATTGGACTAAAGAAAACATATTACAAGTTAAGAAATTACGTCCTCAAAAAGTCTTTTGAGGTTAAGCTGCCTATTTTTTATTTGCTACGTTTGCTCTAAAAGATAGTATAAGAGAGCGAAGAGCATGTTTTAAATATATGTATATCAAAAGTCTGCACTAATGGTCTGTGTTCATGAAAACGTAATAAGTTAAGAAATTACATCCTCAAGACGTCTTTTAAATCAATCTGCCTTTTCGTACGCTATTTAAAAGAAAGCAAAAGAGAGAAGATAACATAATTTATATATCTGCAAATGAATGACGATCAGTCTTCACACCCATAGGCATTTAGAGCACAATATTCTCATTATCTACTGCGCTTCTAAATGTTATAATTCACAAGATATCTGCATTATACTGCATTGCAGAAATAGAACAAAGACAGTCGCCTATTAAATGTACATCAGGATACTTTCATTACTTGCATTCCAGATAAATGGTAGATTCTTATTGTTCCTTGTATTGAGAAACCGTTAAGGCACTCATATTTCTATAGCTATGCTAATTTGTTGAAATAAAACGTTGAAAATTACTTTTATACAACACCTAACTAGAACGAGAGGCTATAAAAGAGGCTATAGTGTTGATGAGCAGTAAGAAAGAGTTTATACAATATTCCACTAAGGGGGATCAAGGGTGTATTGCATTACGAGAAATTAAAAAAAATATTAAACTGGTTTCAAGAGTTTTTAGAAAATACTTAAGACGTAAAGACGATAACAACACGTTTGCTAAAATAATTAAAAAAGAAATCTTCAAATCAATTCTATCAATCAAACAAATTCAAATCTGGTGTTTTAAAACACTTTTAAGAATCAAAGTTAAAACAAGAAGATCATACACATTTCAGTTATAATCGCCTAAATACATTATTTAATCAAACAATTCTTCATACCCATGGCAGGATGTGATAAACGGGATTGTAGTTTTATGAGCGTAAAATTGTTTGTTTTAAAAACCTTTTTTTTTCATTTGGATTCAAGAAGCTGTGTGAAGTCGGAGTCTCTTAAATGATCACTACAGAAAAAAACTCCACAATGTGGCTGTTAGGTATGGGTAGGACGGTGAAATACCTTAATGGCAAAATAAATAAATCATTTTAAACATTTTAAATGCAATCCGGTTGGTCTAGTGGTTAGTGCACACGGCTACTACACCGGAGGTCGTGGGTTCGATTCCCACCCAGGTCAAACTTTTATGTGATGAGCAGGAATGTTTGTTCTGTGGGTCTGGGTGTGTGATAGAAATATACTATATTTAAGTATGTATTTTAAAAAAACCAACTATATATATTGTGAGTTGTCCAAAGATATTTATTATTCATAAATATGTTTCATGTCCCGATCAACTATAATATATGCATATGTATGACGTTCAGGTCTAATTCAGGCGCATGAATAATTTTCCTAAAGACTTGTCAAGCGCAAGTCAAATTATCATAATGAATGTTCGCTGTCTGTTTTTCGCGAGAGTCTTAATTCGTTAGGAAATACTGAATAAATTTCTGCTCACGGATTTAGCTTCGGCAACGAACGGAAAATGACTTCATCCCCTTAATGGCCTATTGGCTGAGCACGGGTTTCTCATAAATTAGGTCGCCTGGAGCATAACTCCACCACGCTGCTCCATTGCTAAAATCTCGGAAGTTTGTGTGTCACCCGAAGGTCTCTGACATAGCTTACCGATTGACCTTTTTGGGCATGTTATAAATGAATGCATGACTACCCACCTGCCGGTACGTGTCGATGTAACCGTAGATGGTAAAGTTCGTGAACTTCGAAGAAGTCAATTCACTATTGTTTTGAAGACATCTACTTTAAATTATAAACCCCGGGACCGACGTCGTCGCGTTCTCTCCGGAGCTCGGAATCGCTCAATGACTCTCATATGTTTTAAACTAATATAGTCGCGGGTACTAAACATTTTAAATGCAAACGGGTACTCACGGGCACTGCACTGGCAGGGCATCTTGCCGTGACCATGAAAATGGGACGAGACATCGGTATAATAAACAGATCGTGAGTATTATTTTCCATTTAAAATATTGTCTTAGTTGTTGGACCACTTCAGATGTACACAAGCCGCCGCGCTACACGCTCCGTTACACCTCTTATGTAATGATCGGTAACGCAATGACGATACAATATTCCAAAACAATCGGCTCTGTAATTCGCGACCCTAATTCCCATAATTCAACTGAGACAAGTGTTGCTCCACACTTCCCCAGCCAACGAGGTCTTGTACTATATCTTGACAATACCGATTTCTTTTATTCCGCTCCTGTACACCTATTGTAGTCGTTCCACTCAACTACTCAACTTCTCAACCATGGACATCCATTTCGGTTAATCCGACAATGTTGTCAGAATTATGTAATACGGACTACGAAAACTTGGTCAAGTTGGAGTAGTATGTACAGAAAGGGTTCTGTAATACTGTGAAATATTTAATCTGGAAGATATTTTGCTGTAAAATTTTGTTATGGACGTTACTTTTATTGTTTGTTATAATGCCAACAATATAAGGTATTCTGTTAGAATTCAAGTGTCTACCCACGGTCAAAGTCAAATCATTTATTTCATGTAGGTATTTACAATAATCTTATGAATGTCATCTTTTAGAATATACCACCGTTTCGGAAAGGTGCTATAATAATGAGGAGAAGAAACGGCGAAAGAACTCCTCAGCACATCTTTTCTATATAATATGTACATAAAATCA
>DWJZ01005788.1:0-13698 GCA_018249125.1 Asbolis capucinus
TAATTGGATTAAGGGATTTAATTAATAATGAATTAAGGCAAAAAATATTTAAGATTAGACACTTAGGTGAAGAATATACACGAAAAAATCTAAAAATAAAACTAACAGCTTACTTAATGAAAGTTTAAAACAACAATAAGATTATAATAACATACAAAATTTCAACTTAAAGTTGGTTAATCGACACATTTAACTTTTTAAGCCGAATGTGACAACCCTACACAATGTAAGCAGTACCACACATACAAAACACGGATACATGATCACAGTACGCACACACGTATAACTGTCGGCCATGTTTAAAATATTGTTTATAAACACAGGCAAGTCCCGTCAATATGTAGGGACCCGCGTTACGTGGGCTGGTAATTATGTAAATGGCGTTTGGATGACCATTGATCATCTATGGGCCAACGAACTCGGAGATTCGAGGGTTCGATTCCATGAGGTAACCGTTAATGAGACGGGTCAAAACGAGATTTAACGTCTAAGTTAGTCATGATGAATGAGTGTGTTTATGTTTTTAGGGTTCCGTAAAATCGGAGGTCTTATACCTTCGCCGAGTCAGTTTGTCTGCATTGCAATGAAATACAAGGAGCTTCTGTCAGTCTGTCTGTATGTCCGTCTATGTGTCTGTCCGTTTGTCTGCCCGTCTGTCTGTTTGTCCATCCTGCCACCAAACTGTATCTCATAAACCGTGATAGTTAAATAGTTAATATTTTCACAAATTATGTGTTTCAGTTGCCGCTATAACAACAAATAGGTACAAAACAGAATAGAATAAATATTTATGTAGGTTCCCTACAACCAAGTGATTTTCGGATGTTTCTATAGTACGTATGGAACCCTACGAGCGTCATTCGGACTCGCACTTAGCCGGTTTTTGATTTTGATCCGTCTGCGACTTATTGAGCTTTAAAATACCTAATTTTATATAGGGTCATGTAGTACATTATTATGTTAAAGGTTGGTTCTGAAAATATGAAGAATAGGATCAGTAGTATATTGAATTAAAAAAAAAAGTAGTACGCAAACCTAGGTTCAATAAGTTAACGAGGTATGTTTACGTCAACTACGGAACCATAGTTGCATGTAGCCTGAGCCGCACTTGCCAATTTTAATTCTTCACTAAACTGGTCTAGCTAGCATAAACATAAGTATATTATCAAGGTATGAATTTCTTTAAAAAAATGTGAGACAAAATAAGAAAAAGAAGTTTATAAGATTGTCAAACAAAACTTGGAAAGAGACAAATAGACTTACCTTGATTCCAAGCAGATGTTATGTTCTCATGGTAGAAATATTCGTTTTCTTCTTCATCAGACCACAGAACTCCTTCGATACTCGATGTTATGCCTTGACCTTCTGGCCCGTCGAGGATAGACCTTCGGGACAACTGGTCATAACTTGGAGGTCTTGACAGGGAACAGGACGAAATATCCGCTAGTGATGACCTGAAGTTTTTCACACTACGACTGTCTATGGGCCGGTAGTACCTAAGCCGGCTATCCTCAGATTTAATTGACCTCAGCGATCGACAATCATAATTTGGACCGTCATTAATATTGGTAATATCTCCTAAAGATACTTTGAAGTTGTTAGAGGATATATCCCCTAAAGGCACTTCGCATGATCTTCTTTTCATGCTAGTTTTTTGGGAAGGTGTTTCTCCAGTGGCTTGCATATGCCGGCTCACGCCTGCGCTATGCAGGAACTCGTTGGAATTATACATTTTAAGCTAACTTATACCTATAGGGTTTAGGAACTTTATTTTGACTAATCGAGTGGAATTATTCGTTCATTGCTGTTCGTGATGACTGATCTGAAACAAATGAAAATATATTTATTAGAGACTAGAAATTGCACTCGCTTCGCTTCGGAAGTACCAGTTACCACATAAAAGTGGTTATTGTGACATTACTGTAACAGTTAGACATATGGTATCGTGGACTTATCCATAGATAAGGATGTCCACTGTAAAACTGTAGTACATCATGTTGCTCTATTGTCAATAATTACCGCAGCATGCGCGATATAAGGATTTTTTATCGCACGTTGGGTTACATTATCGAAATTTTCACGGTAGTCCCAATTTTTTCTCGTATTAAATACAGCCTATGTTCAATAGGGATAATGTAGGATCCTGATGGTAAAAGATTTATTTTTTAATCGGTCATTAGTTTCGGTGCCTATTCAATTCAAATAAACAAACCATCAATCTCTTTAATATTAGTGTAGAAAAGTATTACAGTGAAAATAATATATTTGACTTAATTACAACATAATCAAATTTTGTGTTTTTCATCCAGCATATTCATAATAACTTCAACAAACAATAATATTTGTTACAATTCTCTTCGTACAGCGCCATCTATTATCTTATTGATGCATCAATACTGTTTCATGCATGCTAGCGTACACCCTGGCGTTTTTAACGACGCGAGCGGCGTAACTTAGTTATATAATTGTTACATAGATGGCGTATAAATTACATTTCATCAACTGGCCGTTTGTACTTTAAATAGATTTACTCAAATGTCGTAGAAGATGGACTTAATTATTATTGTTGAACCTTAATCTCTATTTCATTTGTGGTAAATGAATAAGAAAATCTGGTGTTTTAAATCTGAAGCTTCAAATCTTTATTACAGAGCCTCCACGATACAGACGTACATAGATTCAAAATATTTAACGTTCCTAGTTCTATTAACGATTTGAATTTGAAAACACTTGTCCGGGCTGAGACTCGATTACTGGACAGAGATGAAATTAATATGTCAGATGAATGTTTTTTCTTGGGTGTCATTTGGGTGTTTCCCATGTCGTGACGTGGGAAATCCTAGTACGTGCGTATAAGTGTTTCATTAATATTATTCAATTTCATCTACTTAATTTTTTTACTACCGCGTCAGGTGTTTAATGTTTTCGAGTGTATGTATTGTAGGCAAACGCGAATTTGATATCTAATAATAATTGTTTTATATTATTTTAAAATTTTATAACAATTGTTTGTACCGATGTTGTAACTTCGAAAATTAGTTTTCATTATTTTATATTCTGGCTGCACGTTTGAGCGGGCGACACAAAAGTTGTTCCGCAGAAAAACATATGGTGTTATGCCACGGAACATTGTGTCTATTACTAATATATTTTATGATGCTAATGTTATTGACGAATAAAAATAAGTGCATCAGTGTTTGTGCAAGTACATAATTAAACAAAACAGAGAACAAAGTTTATCTGTATGTATATCGATTTTTTAGGCGCGCTCCGCAGTCCATACTTTGGATGAATTTTGACATAATATATGACGTATTGAATATGTCAGAATTGTGTCTGCGGCATAGGCTTTCTAAATATTCAAAACGGCGCCTACAAATGGTAAAAAGGGGTATAGGTTTTTTCTTACCTTACCAATATCAAATGAAAAAAAAATAAAAAAAAAATTAAAAAGCTCTAAATATGAAGTCCTAATAGGTACGAAGAAACATATAAAAATATAACTGTATTGTTAACCGTTGAGGAGTTCCCTATTCTGGAGGCAATCCTGAACGTAGAATCAGGTCATGCTTGTCATAAAAACACATTGTCATCAGATCCGAAGAATTACGCGAAATTTCAGCTTCGCAGTGTAGGAGGGAGCGAGTCTAAGATTTGACCCGAACACTTTACAAACAAATATACTAACATACTAATATATGTATAAACATATAGTACAAGTTAGATAAAAGCTGAAAAATATGAGTATACAGGTTTCATAGAAGGTTTATTTGTCGCAGTCGGGTTTGGTTTTTAATTATTTTGGTCTTCACAGCATTCCTTATCTCCAAGAGAGACCCATTGTTTTATAGTATTTCCTACCGGCAAGAACCATAGGATGTTCATGCCGGAAATTAAAGGACACTATACAAATACGTCATTTGAACAAAAAAAGATTTGACTTCGGGTGTACAGGAAATGAAATTTCTATAGGTAAACATTGACATACTGAATGATGTAAAAGAAAATGTAAATATGTTACGAGTATATGTAAATGTATATTATATTAAATTATATGGCCCAAGTTGTCCTGAAATTTAAATATTACGATAGCTGAGAATATGATATTTTTTTAAGAATATGGCGTGTAATTAATATAAATAGAAATAAATAAATAAATTGTTTATTTACTCTCACTTTACAAAATTTTTCTTAAAATTTGTTGATACATTTTACGCCTGCTTATAATGCCGTAATCTATACATTGTGAGAGCGTAGTGCCTGAAGTAGGTTTCAGGAACTAGGCAACCAGGAACCTTAGTTACAAGTCCCCAATACACTCCCGCAGACAGCTTAAAGTTAGTAATACTTATATGTCTTTTAGTCTTCTGTTGTAAGAGTTCGTGAGCATGTGTTGTTGTTGAGCGTGCGTCAGTGTGTGTGTATGTGTGTGTATATATGTGTGTATATTGAGTTGAATGAGTGTGGGTGCATGTGCGTGTGTGCGTGTATTTGGATCTACATATGTGTGCGTATGATTAATGAAATAATTTAGGACATAGACTAATTTAGCTTAACTTTTACTTAGTAAGTACGTACAATTTTACATTTTGCGCTTAATGTAAATTTTATGAACCCTTTCAAGGTTTCGTTCATATTTAAAGTTACCGAAGTTACACGGCTTGTCTCCAAAACAACGCTACCACTTTGAAAAATATGTTATAAGGAACGAGGTTAATGTTGCTAGGAGTATTGATAACCGACGAGATTGCTAAGGATAGTCACCACCTACGCCTTCCATTCATCATCATCATTGCTGTCTACACTTGCCCACTGCTTCGTTTGGACCTCCTCTCAAAGTGAGTATCACAGAACATTATTCACACCGCTGGCCAAATGCGGACTTCTAGAACTTTAAGAAATTTTAGATATACAGGTTTTCTCACATTTTTATTCCATCGCCAAAGCAAACTTTGAAACTAAAAGATGCCCACGGGAATCAAACCTAGGCCTTTCGAGAGGTCAACGTTCCAGCGCTGGGCTATAACAGCATTCGATTCCATTCACTTTCCAATTCCATCAATACCTTTCCACACTCAAAAGCTTTCGCCGTACCCAAAAACAACATTAACGAATGAAGTTCGAAGAATTTATTGTTAAGATTTATCACGCACTTCATTTATTTTCGATAATAAGTCAGGGAATCCAAAAGTTTTCGGTCCCCCTCATTATTTGGTTTGTTTTAATTTATCGAAGTTTCTTTGGACTGTTCGTACCTGAAAGGGTTGATTTATAACTGATTACGAAGACTTTTATAGTCTTTTGCCACAAGAAGTCCATAAAAATTTGCTTTGTGGTCGAATTAAATGGTCCTGACAATAATTTTATTAAGTGTTCTTTTGTACTTAATGGTTAGTACTAATGGTTTTAATCCTTAAATGCTAAAGAGCAATTATATATCTATTGAATTCAGAATCGTTAATGGTTACTTAATCCTCAATTTATTATGTAATTTTTATACAAAGGCACGATCTTAGTAACCATTACCGACCAAAAAATGATTTATATATTCCAGCGCGTTCAAACTATTTTAATGTCATTATATAAAAGTGTAGTTCAAAATATGGTAGATACATATTTTTATTTTTTTACAACATTCAATACACGACTCCTATGATTCTTTATAACCCAAAGAAGCCGGAGAAAAGTATTATCAATTTTTTATATTGTGTGTATAAAACACCGAAATTCTTCCCCGAATAACTTCAGTCCGAATGGAATTTTTCCGATGAAATATTGCATCAAAACTGAGTCTGGGAAAATCGTTTTACCGAGTGGACTTTATTTTGAAAGGTTTGGCGAATGGCCGCTATTTTGATGTTATATTACCTCCAGAAATAATTCTACGAGAGTCTTTTTCAGGTGTGCTACAATCAGGCAATTTATATAAAAGTTGATCGATTTCTGTACGTACAAGATCTGTATGTACGAGAAAGATATTTATTGAGGGTGTTTATTAATGTAATAGGTATCTTCACAATGTTACATTTATTTTTTTACCTATTTGTGGGCCAATAACAGATAATAATAACAATAAAATAGGTAAATAAATATCTCGGGGCAACTCATGCCCTACCTTCTGATCACTAATTAAGGCAATCAGACAACTGATAACACATATATATTTTTAAATAATTATATAGATATTTTTATTACACCAAGACACAGTAGGTACAAACTTCATATAAAAAAATCTGGATGGGGATCGAGCCAAACCTCTTTTTTAGTAGTCAGATTTATAAACATACAGACATAAAAACATTCCCGTCAATAATTATTTTGTATATTCGTTTTCGTTCTATTCCTGGTTAGCGGCAATTAGTTCTTGCAGCATTAGCCATTTGTACCGTAGAACTTTAGGATCGTTTGTCATTTGATACTCCGTCGAGATAAAGTAGTTTTAATACCATATTTTGTTACAGTAAATAAGGTTAAGTTGGGGATAATCTTTATTTTAATCAAAATACAAAGCTATTCATATTAATTTAGAATAGATATATACACTAAATAAAATTCAACCTTATACTTACACTAAGTTACACTAAAATAAACCTATTTTTCACTTAGAATAAATTGCGAGTTAACGTAGTTTTAATAACATTTTGTTACAGAAAATAAGGTTAAGTTGGGGATAATCTTTATTTGAATCAAAAAACAAAGCTAATCATGTTAATTTAGAATAGATATATAAACTAAATAAAATTCAACCTTATACTTACACTAAGCTACACTAAAATAAACCTATTTTTTACTTAGAATAAATTGATGCTTGACATTGATCCCAGCTGATGGAAAGTTGGAATGATGCCTAAGATGTTGTACACACTACTTGCATTTAAAAGTCAACATCGAAAACTCCCACCTGGGTCATTTTATTGTAGTTATTCAAGTAAGTAAAGTACTTAGACAATAAGTAAGATTGCATACAATCGAACACTTCAACGCCGGAATATCGCAGTATAATTGGTAAATATATTTTGTGTACCACTCCCCACTTGACCAACGTGGTGGAATGTCCTGTATCCCTCTCATTACGAGTGGAGACCCGAACTCATCAGTAGGACAGTGTTGGGTTGCCGTCATTATGATTCGTCTCCTCAGTCTCGTGTTCTAAGACATTCTAAGACATAAATCTCATTTTTCGGTTCAGAAAAGTTGAGTGGGAAATTATTTTGATATGTGTAATTTGTACTGATTAAAACATTACTATGTCTAGTCTAATCAGAGTTCAGCTTTCTAACTGGTCAGCATCACCCAGAATAATAGATCTCTACTTCAATCAGGCATTCAGTTAGCTCCGTTTGACGGCAATCTGGGTCCATTTACACAGACCCTGTACCTTGTACAGAGAATCTGTTTGTACCAATCACTGTTCATTGCAAATTAATTGCTTCTATTTCATGAGTTCCTGGTACTGTATATTTATTTAAATACGAAAAGCAGTCCACTTTTCTCTTCGAAAGAGCCAGTTACCGAAAAAGTAGTTATTGTGACATCACGGTAATAGTTAGTACATAAGGTATCGCAAACTTATTTATAGATATTGTTGTCTTCTATAAAACTGTGTACTACAGTTATAATTTTGATCAATTATCAATAATTTCCGTGGTCTACGCGAAATAAGGATTTGTTTTGTACTAAATCTGAAATAAGAAAAATAGTCATCAAAATCGGAAACCCAATAAAATGTTATGAACGAATGTAAAAAAAATAAAATAAAAGCGAGTAACTCAAAAAGTCATCACTCAAAACTACATTAAAGTACATGACAAGTAGGACCAGGTGAACTGATGGCTTGTACGAGACAGCGGTTATCCGGTGGATTCCGGCTCAGGAGCGGTCAGAGTGCCACAAATTAGAAGAGGCATATGTCCAACAGTGGACGTTGCTGATGGTTGACATGACATGACAAAAACAGTAATCAAAATCAGTCCGCTCATAAACAATTCTGAGGCAACATATTAAGTTCTTTCTTCTTTTTAAGTCATAGTTCTTTCTTCTTTTTAAGTCTGTAAAATACAGATGAGAGTCTTTGTACGAATCATCATTTACAAAACTCAGAAAACGAAGCTATACAACACGTAACATATGAAACTTATTGAATGTTGGAACCAATATAAAGCGAATCTTCAAACTTATTTTCATTTCGTCCTATTATAAATCTTGTATGCGTTCGGCAATTTCCACGGGCGTTCACGAAATAAGCAGAATCCAATTTGATGGAGCTTCACATAATCCTGTGCTGGTGTGTTCTCTCACGTAAACTTTATAACAATATCCAAGTCATAGTAGATAGAATCTATGGCGTGAAGATCTTATCTTAATACAAAATTTGTAAGCCAAAACGACTTAACGGATTTACATGAAATCTAACACTGTAACAGATTTTTGTCAGGTATAATAAATCCCGTGTTTTGATATCCTACTGATGAGAATTCATAAGTAGCTATCAGAAGTTCAGCAATTTAAACGTTTGATGTGGTGGTAAAAGTTAGTTTATAATTCTCTTGGAAAATCAAGAAGCGAAAGATGAGAAAAGTCACTCGCAGCCTGTTCAGTTATAAGGAAATGCTCGTGCTCATTGGTCATGAATCAGTTGATGCCACACCGAGGTTTCACTAGAGTAAAGCGTGACGTATGCACTAGATCACGGGTCAACAACCTATTCTTATATGAGGGCCACAAATTATATAAGGATATTGGTGCGTTCCACATGAGGGACTCGGGCTGATTGTTGTCAACCCATAACATACACCAAGGGTCGAAAACCTTTTCTTATATGAGGGCACAAATGTTATAAGAATATTGGTCCGGGCCACATTTTATGTGTCGTCGTTGGGAGGACCACAAGAAACACCAAGCACCGAGTAGATCACGTCTGTGTGGGCTGCACCGCAATGACATACTCGCCGGATTCAGCCTGCGCCCTGCTCAGTCAGATATGAGCAAAGAATCGTTCTCAGTAAGCCATCAATGGGTAGAACCCTCCCAGATTATAGGCAGTCATTTTATTGTAACTACACTGTTCTGTTAGTAACATAAAACAAAACTATTGCACAGTGTTTCTCAAACCTATTTGAAGACGAAAAACTTTATAATGCAGTTTGTCGAAGAAGCGATAAGTGCTTTGTGTTGTGTAAAAAGCTTTCGCAGTCTTACTGCAGTACTTATCTCCAGTCTGTTAATACTGAAAGAAGATTTACAAAACTCACGAAAGAGTGGCATTCTTGGCATTGTAATAAACTGAAATAAAGAATAGAGTATGAAGTCTCAGCCTTGAGTAAAACCCCTCTTTCTAAAAGCGATCTGAATAAAAATAAGATATACGTAAAAAACATATCAAAAATAGAATGACAATGAATGAAAAAATAAACTAGGTATTATAATTTAAAACTCAAACCCTATTCGTCAGATTTATGTCAAATAATATATAAGAAAACAAATTAAAAAAAAAAACAAGGTTTATTAAAATTTTTAAAACACAAGCCTGAATTATATATCCTTAACGCAACGAAATACACAAACATTCATAACTGTATTGTTAACTGTTGAGGAGTTCCCTTGTCTGGAGCCAATCCTGAACGTAGTATCAGGTTCAAGTTAAATTAAAACTTGTAATAAAAACAATTATCAAAATCTATTTATTCAATAAAAACTTACGGATAAATTTTCTTCTTCATTCTCATGACTAAGCATTATGTTAACTTAAGGTCAAGTTGAGGGTTAGTCGTGGCTATCATGCTCCTCTAGATATTTCTGTCTTCCCAAAAACGTCGAATCGTGCACGCTGTTCTCGTTCCGCCATATATCGAGTCCGTCAACAAGGTGGAGGTGACTTCCTCAGCTCCTTTTCTTTCCTCATTGCCGACTGCTATGAGTTTTTTAAATCGTCTCATCGTGGACTGTGTATTGCATCTGCAACTACCCAGTTCTACGGGGACCATATTCCATGCAACGGATCGAAGTATCGGCGTTAAATCATGATGAGTTCCCGTAACCTGTATTACCCTGAGGTAACAAATTAGAAAATTGATAATCTCCATTGTACCCCGACTGCAGAGGGTATTAAAGACTCGTATTTATCAGATGTAATACATGTTTGTTTTTATGTCTTCGACATTCCCTGCACTTCAACCCGAACGGCTGGACAGATATGGATATGTAAGAAGCCGTGATATAGCCCATATAAATTTTCAAAATGGCGCCTGGATATTACAAAAAGGTTAGTTTTTTCTTATTCAATATGGGTATCAAATGAATGATTGCGAAAAGACCATTTAAAAAATATCATATAACCTTTACTAATGTAAACAGTAATCTGTTTTATCACAAATTGGCACAGAGCGTACCAGCTGGTACGCTAGTGATTCGTTACTCACGTTAATCACTAGCAAGTGATTCGTTGTCGCAGTCGGGTTTTTTGTTTCTTACTTACATAACTTGTTGACGTTGGTTAAAAAACTAAAAAATATTTTATGTCTCGTGTTGTAAAAAAAGTAACCAACCATAGGTGACGCGGCAACGTTCAAACGAAATCCGCGGATTAGTTCTCACGGAACGGAATTTCCCAGTGCATTCAGTATTGGCTGCTAAAATCCAGAAGTCAGCTTTATTTTTCAAAAGGCTTCAAGTTTTCCATTACCTCCACTTTATTTCGCGTGCACTGCTTTCGCGAGATTTCCTACCAGTACTAATACCGCGCTGAGAGCGTCACTGCAATTTGTTATCGGAAAAGGCTTACTTATTTTGTACATATCTATGTTTTTCGGTTTCGTCCTGTTTTTGTGTATTATTATTACTATTGTGTATTATTATTTATCTTTTTAAATTAAGAACTGCTCTTATTTTTCAGTTTGGAAATACTGCTATTTTTACAAGCTTTTATTTAACTTGCAGTGTCTGTTAGTATATTGGTATATTAGTTTCTTACGGGTCAGATCTTACTAGTTTGTTTAGACCCACTTCCTCTTACACTACGGATCGGAAATTTTGCATAAAGTTTTCATCTTGATGACAATGCATTTTTATGGCATGACCTTATACTACGTTCAGGATTGGCTCCAGAAAAGGGAACTCTTCAAAAGTTAACAATACAGTTATGAAATTTTATGTGTTTCTTTGTATTATGGATTTATAATTAAAGCTCGTGTTTTTAAATATTTACAATAAACCTTGTTTTTCAAGGTGTTTAATACTTTTGTTTGCGTTTTTTACAACATTTAAACAGTTAAAAGAAATAATAACTAGTGCATTGTGATTTTGAAAAAAAAATATGATGACCTAATACGACCTAATATGACCTAATACGAGTACATCAGTAACACTTGAGAGCTAATTGAATATTATCTGACACAAATCCCTGAACAAATACGGGTACATTAAACTAGGCTACAGTGTGTGAGTATAGATCAAAAACCCAGTGTAAAAAATACAACAAACAATCCAAACAGAAACAGCTAGTATTATAATTTCAAGCTAGCAATGATCCAAGCAGTGATAGCCTAGTGGTTAAGAATTCGGTCTCCTACTCAGGGCGTGCGGGTAAGAATCCTAGATCGCGTACTTTGACTTTTCGGAGTTATTTGCGTTTTAAGCATTTAAATGTCAATCGCTATAACGGTGAAGGAAAACATCGTGAGGAAACCTGCATGCCGGGGAGTTTGCAACACTCAATTGTGTGTGAAGTCTGCCAATCCACACTTGGCCAGCGTTGTGGACGATGGCCTCAACCTTCTCACTCAGTGAAGAGACTAGTGCTCAATAGTGGGCCGTGATGGGTTGACATGACGACACACACATTAGCATGAAAATTAATCGTAGTACAGTTTGAAATTAAAAAAATAAATGTAATTTCATTTATGTTATGTATGTGATTTCTAAATATATTAAAATAATCCTTTCAGCCGGCGAGGTGTCAGGGATTTGTGAGGTTTAATCAAATTATAGAGATCGAGTGAAGTGTTATATTGGAAGCAAATTGGTTCGAGGAATTTCTATTAAGACTGCTAGAATTACATCTAAGGTTCTAGCATTTATATATAACTTTTTCATTCAGACATTTCTTCAAATTTCTTATAAACATATCCACAATACAAAACAGTAAGAGCGGAAGCCTTTGCAATAACTCATGCAAGTTACGACCTTATTGTTTTCTATATAAGGACGAAACTTATAAGTTACGAAAGATAACAAGAGCGTAACGCATTACAATAACACTTAAGAGTTAGGCCCTTATTATTCACAGTATAAGAGCAACTCTTATAAAAGAGACAGGGCGTAACTGTTTCGAGAAATTCACGAGAGTTACGCCCTTATTGCTTTCGGCCGACGATAATTACGGTCTATTGGACACGGGATTCTTTTCAATTTGGCTGCTGACTATCGATATTAACAAGAACTGATTGTGTTATGTGTGGATGTTTTTATGTCATCTGTAGGCTCAACATGGCTCAAGAGGATTAACGATTAATATCTAACGATAACATCCGGGGTTGATAGTTTTACGTTCCTTTCGAAGCTGAAGCGGTAAAACTTTTTGCGCGTTGCTTAATTTCCCCGATTATCTAACATTGACTGAAGTTGCCAGACAACGACCGATATGTGTTCCTAATTAGTTAATAATTAACATTTGTTACGTCACTCATGCATGTTGTGTAATAACAAGTTCTGTTACATAATCCTTGTTATTATAAGTTACTGATATTACTGATTAAACTATTATTGATTGAATCATACTTACAGTGAGCTGAGAATATTTCTAATAATTTCTCTCACTAATTAATGTAAACACAAAACCGTTCAATCATACTCAAGTTACATCTGAACACTACGTCTTGTGTTATTAATAATGTAAAGATTGTTGTTATCAGCCACGCAGCCGTAAACATTGTCACTAACGCGTTGCCAGCCATGAAGGAACTGATAGGATCCTACCAATATTATATATGCTATAGTTTGCGAGGATGGATAGATGGATATTTGTTAGACCTTCACGTAAAATGTATTGAACGGATCTGAATTAAATTTGGCACAAGGACAAATTATTGTCAGAAATAACACATAGGTTATTTTATTAAAGTGCCTACCACGCGGGCGAGGCTGCGAGCGGATACTAGTAAACAAATTTCACGATTAATTCTCGAAGAAAAGAGATCGTTAGAAAGGCGGGCAGAATTGCCACCACTCATGAGTACCGCTGGGATTGGTCTGGATAACATGATAGTTATCTGACCCACAAACATCTATTTCCGCTAGTAATCGAACATGCGACCTCTTGCTTCGCTCGCCTGGTCACTATCTGCCGCACCATAGCGTCGGCTAACGTCATAATAAGTACTGCTTGTATCATGTGTAATGACTTCAACAATTTGTACTTAATTCAAAAATATAGTTTTTACTCTCTTTATCATGTGTTCAATAATTAGTACTTAATTCAAAAATATCGTTTATACTCTCTATATCATGTGTTCAATAATTAGTACTTAATTCAGAAATATCGTTTATACTCTCTATATCATGTGTTCAATAATTAGTACTTAATTCAAAAATATCGTTTATACTCTCTATATCATGTGTTCAATAATTATTTATTTATTTATTTATGTAAAAAACCTTAGAGGGTATTTTTTACAAAGGGTGGACTTAATGCCTAGTGGCATT
>DWJZ01005789.1:0-13696 GCA_018249125.1 Asbolis capucinus
AGGTTTTATCCCAGGAAATGTCTTAGTTCCCGCAGGATAACAGGTTAAAATTAGTATGGAAACTCCGAAAGCAATCGACGAATTCAGGTGAAATTTAACATGTTTAAAGCTTATGTAAGAACAACGGATATAGCATACTTTTTATTCTGGAAATCTGTTTTGTTCCAGTGGGATAATAGGTTAATGTTATTAATATTGGTATGGCAACTCTGAAATCACTGGATAACTCTTCGTCCGAAACGAGGGCAATTTCTTGTATTCAATAAATTAATGCTTGACCTTACCCCGTCTGATGGATGAGTGAATGTAATATCCTCTTTGTTAAGATCTTTCTGATTCTTTCTATCATTTACTAATAGCTTCAATCCATTAATCACTCAATATTTAACGCCAGTAAGCCATTCACTAATGCCATTTCTTATGTCGTATTCATTTCTTTTCATTTCATTTTTCAGATTATTATGATGATTAAGTTTCCAACAAATTGATATATTATTTCATTACGTAAGAATTACACAAAATTAGAACAGAGAACGCACATTTGCATTGTCTAGGAATACTTTGGGTATAAATAAATAAAAATCAATTTTTTTTTTAAATGATTGTGTAAAAATGTGTATAAATACAAAATTTTAGCCACAATTAAGTATAAACCTAGTTTAACCACACTCACGAAACATTATCGATAATCTGAACCACAAATCAACGACGTCACTACTGTCTAGGAGAAGAGGCGAGGCGTCGAAACGTACAGACCGCAACTATCAAAGAGAAATCTTTTCCGTGTATCAATAACGACGGCCCAGCATCACAACACATTGCCCTTTATGACTTTGAGACGGTATTTTATGAATGGGACAACGAGAGGTTTGAAAAAAGAATAATTGTTTTTTAATCTTTTTTATAAAATTACTGGTTTATGCCATACAAAATGTTGAATTCGGACGCGCCAAATTTTTACCATGTACCTAGTAAATGTCGCGGTCGGATCAAAATTTTGTATTTAGAGTTAGTTTAAGAAAGTTTCTGTAATTAATTATTTTTCCCTTTTTTTTAATCGGTTTATATATATATACATATATATATTTCAATTAATTATGTAAGTATATATAGAATGCAATAAAACTTTTAAAATAACACAAAATGCAATTAGAAATGGAATTTCGAATTTGGTTTCCACAATCACTTTTCCATATAAAACATTGCCAACATATTTTTATCACACAAGATGAGATAATACTAAAACATAACGTGTAACATCCCATTAAAATATTCAAATAGCCATGATAAATAGTAGTTATTTGGATAAGTTACACGCTCCACCCGTTAGTCTATGGCAACATTTATCATCGGAATCCTATAAAAAGTAAACCGGAACTAATCCTGCTTCCCCAGAACCCTCTTTTAATCTGCATACGCCAAGGAAAATAATTTCACGCCCTTGCCACTGAGATGATTCCCTTTTGTAGTGAAAAGTACCTACGAAAATATCGCTTGTGGCTCATAAAAGTTTATAAATATAGTACCAATTTGTGGTTGAAAATAGTGTAAGATTTGGTTTATTTCTTGTGAGGAATTTTTAGGAAATAATTATCGCCTTGTCTATTCAATAATGATCATATTTTTTCAGTGTAAGTTTAGAACGAATTTACTTTTAACAAGATCTTATTTAACTTGCAGTGTATGTTTGTATATTAGTATATTAGTTTATTACGGATCAAATCTTGCAAGTCTTATTAGACCTACTTCCTCTTACATTATGGTGCTGAAATTTTTCATAAACCTTCTGATCTATTGACAACATATTTTTATGATAAGAATGATATGATTGCAAGATTGGCTCCAGACAAGGGAACTCCTCAAAGGTTAACAATACAGTTCGGATTTTTTTTATGTTTCCTCAAATCCCACCGGCTACAATCTCACCTGATAAGTGGCGATGTAGTCTTAGATTCAAGTTATTTAACTTACAGTGTATGTTTGTATATTAGTATGATAGTTTGGTCGGGTCAAATCTTTCAAGCTTATTTAGGACCACTGCCTCTTACACTACGGAGTTGAAATTTTGTATAAACCTTTCATCCTGCAATGCATTTTTATGATAAGTTGGACTCCAAAAAAAGCAACGTCTTAGCGGTTAACAATACAGTTATATAGCATTGTGTTTGGGGCTAAATAATTAAATTATGTTTTTAAATATTTTGATAAATCTCGTTAAATAATTTCTAATATTGTAACTTTGTATTTTGTAGACAATCTGACGGCATGAAGTTAAATGATTAAAAAAAAGAGCGCGTGTTGGGATTGGTACCTTGAAATTTTTTTACTTTTTTTACTAGAAACTGAATATTTTAATTTAAGGGGCTTTATACGATTCTTGGAAGTTAGAAATGGATTCTAAATTATGTTACCTACCTATAATATCAGCTTCTATGTATAAAGGCCATAGGCTATAGGCTAGGCCATAGGCCATATTCTATGTATAAAGGCAAAAACACAGGTGATTTTCAAAACATGGTGTAGTCATTTGGGATTCGTTTCAGAAGATATACCTAATCAATTATTTCCCCCCCTTGAAGTCGATTAAAAAGATGTTCATTTGAGTAAATTTTCAATATTTTTTTTATTGTTATTAACCAGCCTGTACCCGGCGCGTGTTGCATCAACTCATCAACCACGTGTCCAATTGATATGATTTTAATTCCAAAACCTTGTTCAGACAATGCTCTATTTCCCACAATTTCAGAGTCCATAAAGGACAAATAAATAAACATTAAAGGGTTACTCACGATTTTTTTTATATACCGAGATTTCGACCCAGTTGCATGGGTCATGGTCACGGCAAGACCCTAGTCCTAGACCTGGGTCGAAATATCGGTATAAATAACAATAAGTGAGTAAGCCGTTAAATTTTTAAAAAAGTTTACTGTCCACGACAATTAAAGTTTAAAATCAAACAAAAATTGATATTTATATATCACAGATAATTCACAATGTTTCAAAGTGAATCCCACGTCACCTTCTATCCTTACCCTAGGATGGTAACGAAGGCAGACAAAAAACGAGGAAAATACGGAACAGCCGGGAGGACGGACTATTGCGATCCCAAAATATGATTTATAGATCGGACGTCATCGCCAATGCGCTTTCTATACGTCACGGACATGTCACTGCCTCGTCGCGCGGGAACGAAGAAAAATACGTTTCACTGCTGAATGTACCCCTGTCTCCCCTTGACACAGACTAATATTATCTAATAGTACATCTGTTTGTAAAGGAAAATGTGTCTACAAATTCGAATTTAATGTTAGAATTTATTAATGGTTGTGGTAGAGAAAGTATTCGTTGGTAATTAGGTAATCGACTGTACGTAACGATCTGAAAACTTACTTAGAGTTACGTCGAATTTAATTCCCGACCGAAATAACCAGGACATATGTAGTTATACAACTTACAAATAACATTTTTCATGTTTGCTCCGAGAGTAAGTGTTTTTTTTGGTGTTAAATTGCTGATATCCAATACGCCAGAGTATGTGTTTATTTATTCTACTTCCTACTAATATTATAAATGAAAAGTTTGTGAGGATGGATGGATTGACTTTCACGCCAAAACGACTGAACCGATCTGGATGAAATTGACACAGTGATAGATTATAGTCTGGAATGACACATAGGCTTCTCTTTATCAACGTACCTACCATGCGGACGAAGTAGTGGACAAATACTAGTATTACTATAACTAACAATTTACACTATATATTATTAGAGTAGCAAACCCAAAATCATTATTCGTTACTTTGCTTATTTCAAATGAAAAAAAATACATTTAAAACTCGTATATTTCAGTAATAAGTTCCTGTTGTACAAATATCTTTTTTAATCATTACTTGATTAAGATTGCGTATATAAATAAATAAATTTAAGCCTCGAAATTTCTCCTAACAGCAATTAAGTTATGAAGAGAGTACCAGCTACGAAAATATATATAGTTCGTATATTCTAACTTCCCAACTAGAAAAAGCATCAAAAACAAGTAGCTACATAAATTCCATATCATCAATATTTCAGTTCAATATACCAAAAGTAGGGTAAGCAACTGAAGTAAAACCTGAACATTTATATCAAATCGAACAATAATCGCTCATATTGTCAGTTACAATACAATTTGTTTGGAAACTCGACGCGTGAGAGAAATAATAACAAATGATTCGCGCCCTAACACCGCCTGGCGTTGAAAGATCACGCCTATTGCTTCTTTGTTGATGAAAAAATACAAACTCCGATTTACGCGTTGCTCTTTAGTTATAGTAGGCGCATGTGGAAGTGTCCCACTTGTTTCGATTGTAAGTGATCGAAAATGTCAAGCAAGAAAGCACGGTCGGTAGGAGAATGTGACAAATATTCATGAGTTTTTCCGTTCTTCGGAGGGCACGTAAAGCGGCCCCGATTGTTATCGTTAGATAGTAATAGTTAATCCGTATCGGAGGCCTTCGTTTGGTAAAATTTCCGACACTTGGTCACAAACAAACAAAACAACACACAGACAATAGATTTTCTCGCAATTTCTATATGCTGTCTTCTTTGCTATTTCTACATGATTTTCTATAATTTTATATTATACACAGCTTAACGATATTAGGTACAAACACTAGGCCGAAATGTAAATAACGCGTAACTAGGAAAACATAGGCAGTAGATAGGTACGTGTTAAAGCAAGCGGTATCCATAATCACAGTAACGGATCCCTTACTCAACAACAAACTTATGGCTTCAAGACGGGAGACAGAAGAAGAAGGAGGATGACTAAAGAACAGGGTGTAAGAAGCAGAGGAGAATTTCCTCTCAAGCTCTTAGCCCTACGAAGAGGCGTTTAGCGGAAGACTCAAGGAAGAAAGTGGTAACTATCCAGATCGGCTGTACAAAATTTAGTAATACCAGGCATCAAAACCTTACCATTAAAGCTTCCCCGCCTGTCTACTGTTAACATCACTCTTTTCTTAGGTAGACCTATACAACTAGCTCAGTAATAATCGACGACGAAAAACAGTAATTCTTTAGAGTTTGTCCTTATAGTTTTTACTAACTTACAGTAAGGGAGTACTATTTTAGAATTCGTATATACTCGTATAATCGTCATTGATGTAGGTAATCATTAGGTACGCATTGAAAACTCTGTTGACATTAAATAGGAGCAAATTGACAATATACATTGCAATACACTATTATTATTTTCCTTTACCGAACTGGTGTAATGATGGAGTTCTAAGGTGGTAGACGGACCCACCATTACACTAATAATATTAAGGCCAAAGTTTGTGAGAATGAATAGACATTTGTTATTCCTAAACGTAAAATCTGGATGAAATGTAGTACAGAGATATAGTGTAGAATAACACAGAGGCTACTTATTATCAACGTTTCTACCGCGCAGGCGAAACCGCGGGCCGAAATTAGTTGAATCTAATCCGACCATTTCTGACCTGCTAATCAAAGTGGGACAAAGTGTAGGTCATTGGTTGTTCCTATTGATGTTGCAGAAGCATAATGTTTATTTTAAAGTTTTCTGGTTCCTTTTTAATGAAATGTAATGTCTTTTAAAATGAGATAGCTGAATATAAAAATTATAGAACGGCATTGGTCAAACGCCTGAAATAAATATCCGAGCTTATGTAACGAAACAAAAATGTTTGAATTAAGGTTTTAAAGAAGATAATGTAACGAATTGTAAGAAACTAGATTAGAAAAAAAAAAACGAAATCTTGACTATCTTTAAATATATAAAATCTCCGTAGTATCATCTGTTGCAATGAGTATGTGTCACAAGTACTCAAACGCCAAAATAATCTGAATGACAATTTGACTTGACACTTTGAATTGATTTGACAGTATTAGTTATCATACTGTTTGTTTGACAGGCTGAGTGCATTTCGACAGGACGACGACTGTCGAATGGCTATAGAATCGAAGTATCGACTTTAAATATTTTAGTATCAAAAATCATTCAGTTGTAAGGTTCGCGCTATTTTTACAGTTCATCTAGTGAATAACTTATAATAAATTGTGTCTATTTGGTCGAGGAACGTGTAATTATATCCTTTAACAGTTCTTATTAGAAAGTAAGTCAGAGGTCCTTTGTTGTTTTATTTTCACGGAAAGCCGATTTTCGCACCTTAATTATAATACATTATATTTTTATGTTAATAGCCCAGAGATTAACGAAATTTTTAACTTACATTCTTTTTGTCTACACTAGCCTACGTTTTTTGTTCATTATTTTTACATTAGACCTATCAAAAAAATTGAAACGTAATCTGCACATTAAAATTAAATATGTATTTTTTGAGATTCTTCTTCATGTGCGTTAGTTAATTCTTTTTTGTCAGAATAAAGAAATAGTGAATGTTAATATTTCCTATATATTGGTTATATGAACGGAATATGTTTGTGAAATTCATTTTAAATTTTAAGCGCAATAATGAGGTGGACTGTGCATCTTGAGGGTGGACCGCGGCGAGTAAATCATGCTGCAGTCTGCATCCGAGAGAAGATTTATTCTTTCGGTGGATATTGTTCCACTGATGAGTATAAGGACTGGGAAGCGATCCCGGTTCATGTGTTGAACACCAACACACTGAGATGGTCGCCAGTGGTTTACAAACGTAGTGACTTAATACCCTTCCAGCGTTACGGACATTCAACAGTACCATATGGAGAAAAGGTAATATTACGTCTTATTAAACGTCTTATTATAAAAGAAAAAGCAAAAAATTATTCACCTACATATTGATTACAAAATATAATCCTGCTATATTTTTACAGAATGTAGATTAAAAGTGAAACTTAAAAAGCTTTGAAATTCCCAATTTCATATAATAATGACCAGATTTCTTAAAGGTTATAGGGTCAGGGAAATAGGATTATTTGGTGAAGAATAATGTGTTTTTTCAATTTTAAATATTTTATGCAGTTTATGGCAGGATTGCTTTGTACTGTTACTATGTTATTCAAAGTCATATGTTGGTTTTATTATCTTCTGAAAAAAATATGCCAACCAACCATTGGTTGACCTTCACTACAGTAGATTTCTAAGAGGTGTTGTGTTCTGTTGATTAAGAGATTCAGTGACCAGCTACCGGAAACCACAAGAAACATGACACCCAACATTCCTGGGAAGTAGTGTGTTGTTTATAGCATTGTAATCTTAGTTATTAGTGTTTAAACTACTATCATGCCATTGTAAACAAAAATTATGAATGAACTGATTTTCTTCAGATTATGAGGTAATTATTTTGAATTATGATGAAAACTTGAGTATCTATTCTTACACAGTGGATATCCCTCTAGTATGGCGACTCACTTCGCCGTCGTTGCGAGTGTCTGTGTTCCCACATTAGTATAATGTAGGTGCCTTCAAAACAGAAAATGAAATGAAATAAAAGTTTTATTTGAAGTTTGTTTTTTTAAACACTTTTCGAAAGTCAATCTATGTCATAGCTTTAACAAATCCACATGGCGAGTGGTCTTAGAAGAAGCGGCAAGAAACTTCCAAGTAGTTTGTTTTTCCAGCTCACAGTTACAGACAGCACTTACTACTACTACTTATTTAACTCGTGCCCAAGCTTTTTTATCATTAAAATATTCATCCAGTTTATAATATCCTTTTGTCATAAGATCGCTTTTGACATGAGATTTAAATTGACTATATGGCATTTCTGTTAATTTTAATGGAATTCTATTATAGATTTTAACACATCTACCCATAAATGAGCCACCAGTTTTTCTGAGTCTAAACTTTGGTACAATCGGTTTCACATTATTCCTCGTCTTAATGTCGTGAACATCACACTTCTTAACAAAACAGTCTGAATATTTTTTAACATACAAAATGTTATCTAATATAAATTGTGAAGTTAAAGTTAATATATTTAAATCTTTGAATAGGTCTATTACTGAGTCCCTAGGCCAGAGATTGGAGTGAATAGGCTTGTTCTAGGTTAATGCGCTTTAACATCTAAGACTACATCGCCACTTACCACGGCATTGTAGTCAAGCATTAACTCGTAATATGTAAAAGAAAACTTAATAAATTTTGGTGCTTCTGGAATATCATTGGTGATGGTTACCATGACTGATACTGATAGGTTTTTAAATAACTGTAATAAAAATACCCTATATAAGTGTCATACTTATAAAATAATTTTTTCAGGTGTATATGTGGGGTGGTAGAAACAATGCAGTTGCATGCGATACTCTGTCTTGTTTCGATACAGAAAAGTTAGAATGGATGAACCCCAAGGTAACAGGGTCAATACCGCATGCCAAAGATGGACACTCTGCTTGTATTATTAAAAATAGAATGTATATATTTGGGGGGTTTGAATATCTCACCGACCAGTATTCACAAGAAGTCCATTGCTTAGATTTGGACACGATGACCTGGACATACTTACGTCCATCTGGTGCTCCACCTTCACATAGAGATTTTCACACGGCAGTAGCTTATGAAGATAGAATGTATATATTTGGGGGCCGTGGAGACCTGAATAGCCCGTACAACTCACATGAGGAGATATATTGTCCCCAAGTATATTATTTAGACACTACCAAAAATACATGGGTGACCTGTAATGCTAATGGAACCTGGCCTGAGGGTCGCCGAAGTCATTCTGCTTGTAAGTATTGTAACATACAAGATTACAATCCAGTAATAATGTAAAAATCATGTCAGGATAAGATAAGTTTTTCCACCATCTTCACAAAATTCTGTAATAAAATGTGGCATTAACTGGCAATTGCCTTCAAATATTTTTTTATGTCTTCCAATCAAATAGAGCAATTCTCTTGACTGCCAGTCCACTCTATAATGTCAGAGACCATTTTCGCAGCTGCCCTTATGCCAAGTGTATGCATCCAGACACCCCTGAGCTCCAATTAACAATACTGATATGACAAAGTAATCTCTGTAGAACCATCATGTTAATGAAATGAAATAAAAAGTATTTATTTAGTTTTAGAAACCAATAGCTCACTTAACGAAGTTCAAAAAAAAAATCCGTATATAAACGTAAGTACATTTGTAAAAAAAATATATAAAAAAGAAAAATTTGAGAGCGATACCTATTCATCATCTGTTTTATAATAAGACAAACTTAAAACTACGTACGCTACTGTAGGCCGGAAGAAAAAAAAACCGGCGGAAAAAACTCCGGTACTCTTTTTAAAAATATAATTAAATCTATTATAAAAAAAATTCACTAGTCAGACTGGAATTGGGAGCAGAGCGGATCATTTCCATACATCCTTGTCATTTAGGTACTCTGCTGTACAGTAATACCTATCCCTTGCCTATGAGTTGAGATTTAACACGTTTCTTAGGTAGATTAACAGGCAAATCTCGTATTATTTTCGGGATTTTGTTAAAGAATCGTACCGAGCCCTACAAAAGTTGCGAAACTTTCGAAAGCCGGTACTAGTACGAAACTACTAGCTCCATTCTTCCTATGTCCGGCTGTTATTTACCAACTGTCCGTTATTTACGAACATTGTTAATTTTAAATTTCAGGGGTGCACGGGGATTATATGTACATATTTGGTGGATTTAATGGAAATATTAAGACTCATTTTAACGATATATATAGATATTCGATCACTAACAACCTCTGGGAACACGTGCAAGTAAATGGAGTTGAACCGTGCAAAAGACGACGTCAAGCGTGCTTGTTATTCAACGACAAAGTCTATATGTTTGGAGGTACAAGGTTAGTTTAATTATTTATTTATTCATTACATATAATTTAACTGATGTTACATTAGAATTATTGTGTAGTCTGTATAATGTAGGATTCTATGAAAAGAATACTGAATAGACATTTACTAATTATATTTGCCCGATGTCAAAAAATAGTAATTCATAACAAAATGTTCAACATACTTATTATATATATATATATATATATATTGTAAAAAAGTATTGATACAAGTTTTTAAACTTAGAATATGAATTTTGAATTTCGTAACAATTTAATTTAAATTGGCTTAATCATTCGGTTATTAAATAAATAATATTTTTATACTATTTATGGATAAAACGAATTGAAATAAATGATAATGAAATTAAATTTTATTCCAAGTTGGTTTTTACAAACACTTTTAGAAAATCAAACTACGCCATCGCTTCAACAAATCCCTACGGTGTGTGGTCTTGGAAGAAGTGGCAAGAAACTCCCAAGGAGCTATTTTTTCTAACTCACCGTTACAGATAGCACTTACTACTACTAGTTACTTATTAAACTCATGCCCAAGCATTTTAATAGTTAAAATAGTTTACTTAGATTATCTTAAATCAGTCCAAGTGAACCTCACAACACAAACAAAACCCTCGCGAACCAAAACATTAATGCTTTATAATAACTTTTCGTCATAAGAATGCTTATGACATGAGCTTTAAATTAACATTATGGCGTTTCTGTTAATTTTAATGGAATTTTATTTTACGTTTTAACAACACATTATAAATGAAATTAAGTATAATATCGTCGGTCTTATTATCATAACATAATGACTGCGGTTGCACAAGTCAACCACATTGAAAAGACGTAGTAATAATTCACCATGTTCTTGCAATGCGGATTTTGCAGGGTGACGATTACATTGCGTAATACCGTAACGTTTGCCGTGGTACCGTGGTACTGTTTCCCAGTTTCCACGGTACTCCAATATCCCAGTTAGCTATTACAATCGAGGGTTTTTATAAAAGAAAAAGTTAGGCGTCATATCCAAATAAAACTCACGAATGTATTAGCTTGATAGTACTGAATCATTTAGAAAAAAATATACCGCGGACTCCAGACTGTAATTGTCTTGAAGACAAGAAGTGAATTGGCTTTTTCTAAGTTAATGCGTTAGCATTTAAGACTACAGCACCACTTACCATCAGATAGGATTGTAGTCAGGCATTAACTTATAATATGTAAAAAATATATATATTGATTACCATAATTTTTTTTTACCTGATGGTAAGTATATTATGACATAACAGTCTGAAATTGTTAATGTCCAGTGGTATCACTTGCCATCAGAAGACTGGTTTACTCATTTGCTTATACCAAAATATAAATTTTTATGTTTTTACATTGATCTTGATGAAAGTTTTGATTAAACAATTTAAAATTTCACTTTTAGAACAGGTAGCGGCAACTACTGGTGTATAACCTTGTATCAGTAGTTTGTATTGAAAATATTTTGAAAGCAAATCAAAATAAAGTAAACATAATATAATCTTATGGATATTCTGACCTCGCGATACAATACGACCGGTACTCGCATCGGAGTACGTCGATGGCGTGCGGGCAGAAATAAGGATACAATTCTGTTGTTGCGAATTTTGCAATATACATACATGCGTATTATACTCGGTGCAAGTTCGATCTGGAATAATTATTTAATTAATACGTAGTAGTTAAGAGTTTGTAAAACATTGTATTGTATTCAGTTGTATAAAAACTCATACTCATTTTTTTATAATTTTACTATAATATTACATTGCAAACAACACTTTATGGTGTTTATGACAATAAAATTCTTTTAACCTACCCATTTCAGAGCATGTTCCTTACATTGACTCTTATATATTAGCAATTGTCCATATTATACATGGAACTTTAGTATAACCAATGTTAAATTTCACAGTCCTTGCTCGTGTGCTCGTCCTTCCGAAGCTCCAGAGAACACGGAAGTCGGTGAGACAGAGATACTGGTAGACAACAGTGACCTGCACGTGTTGGACTACAGCCCGTCCCTCAAGATGCTCTGCCTCATGTGCGTGCTTCAACACAAACTGAACACTTCGTCACTGCCCTGGAATATACAGTGAGTATACAGTAGTTGTGAAACACTAGGGTCCGCCCGCGGCTTCGTCCGTGTGGGATGTTGATAAAAAGTTATCTATGTGTTATTTCAGACTATAATCTATCCCTGTACAAAATTTCGTTCAGATCCGTCCAGTAGTTTTAGAATGAAGGAGTAACAAACATCGAATCCTATTCAAAAAAATTCACGTGTATAATATTAATAGGATATTTATTAGGAATACGCTGTCTAGTTGAGTAGTAAATTTTAATATCATTTTATTTAATCGTTAACTGTCCCACTCCCATAACTGTCCCACTATTGGGCTTGGGTCTACTCTCACAATGTGATGGGCGCAGACCATAGACCACACAGGCTTAGTGCAATTTGCTGGACTTCACACACTTTCGAGAACATTATGGAGGACCTTAGGACGTGCAGGTTTCCTCACGATGTTTTCCTTCACCATAGCAAGTCATAGAGAAGTATCAAGTATCCCGTTCGAGAGACCAACTTTCAAACCACTAGGCTATCACTACTGACTTTACTGAAGACCTAGTAAATATAAGTAATATTCTTTTATTTTTCAGAATGGACATCGTAGTTATGACTGCACCTAACCACATTAGCAGACCGATAAACCAGTCCGGTTGAACATGTGAGGTACAGTTAATTTATATATTTATTAATAAAACAATATTCACTCATTCAATGTGAAAGGGAGATACCCAAGTCATATTGTATACTACTAGGCTGTTCTGAAATAAAATTGTCTCACATGCTGGGTGTACGGTGGCAGTGGTTCTTCTCACTCATTACTATACACTTTGTGTCAATGTCTCGTTCGGTAGAATCAGTTATAGAAATTGTCTGTATATTTGTAAGTAGAACGTACTGTCTAGTATTATACATAATCTTTTGTTAAATACGACTTAAAAGACATATTTAACTGTCGCACTCAGTCTGTAACTGTTACTTAAATCGCTCCTTAGTAAAAAATCTTTAAAACAATTTGTAAGGAACGATTTAAGTAACCATTAATGTCTCTGAGTTAACTATATCTGCCTACTAGCTGTTCTAAAAGATCTTAGAAGTGACATTGTTACTCAGTTCCATAAAATTATTACTACTACAGTTTCTTAGTAATAAAAAAAATATATATATAATATAACAATTTTTGAAAATATTCACTACTGATATGTTGAAAACATTTTCATGTGTGATCCATTTCAAAATTCTGTGTATAACTTCAATTTTGAAAAATCTCTTGTAGGAATAACGGAATTTTTCATTGATTATGCTAACCATGGTATAGAGATAAGGAGGAGTTAATGTTATAAATGAGTTAAAAGTCGAAAAAGGATTGGAAAGTATGACTAGAAATTGCCCTAGCCTTGCTTCGGAAGAACCAGTTAACAGAAAAAAACAGTTATTGTGACACAATTGTAACAGTAACATAATATGATATCACAGACTTATTTGTAGATATTAATGTCCTCTATAAAACTGTAGTTCATCACTTTTGTCTATTGTCAATAATTTAAGCAGTGTACGCAATTCTATAAATATGTATATGTGCAGGAATGGAATGAAAAATTTTTTTTTTCAAATCTGTCCAGGAGTTTCAGAGCCTATTCTCCTCAAACAAACAATGAAATCATTCCTTTTTATAATATCAGTATAGTTTAACGGTTTGTACTCCATATATCTGTGCTGTTTGTCTATCACTGTCATCTGTCACTGTCATTGTCATCTCTCACTGTCAGTCAGACTGTCATTACGTTGTCAGTGTTGCCATGATCACGTCTCAGATAAGCGTGGCGAAATGAGTCACAAACTGTCTTGAT
>DWJZ01005790.1:0-13695 GCA_018249125.1 Asbolis capucinus
GGCGGAGAACTTCCGGTACTCTTTTTAATAACAAACATCAAATCTATTACAAAGATTTATTACTAGCCCGATGGGAACCGGGAGCAGGGCGGATCATTTCCATGCGTCCACATCAGATTATACACGTTTCTTTAATAAGTTCACAGGCAAATCTCGATTTTTTTTTCTAATTCCAATGATCATAAGTGGTAAAACATAGACATTAAAGATGTTTATCATTGCTGCCTATACTATCTGACTACTAGGCCTGGGTCTCCTCTGACGATGTGAGGGGTCCACCACGTTGTCCAAGTGCGGATGGGTGGACTTCACGCACCTTTGAGACCGTCATGGAGAACACACAGGAGTTTCCTCACGATATTTTCCTTTCACAAGTGATTTAACTTCTAATACACTCATAAGTTTAAGGCAGCAGGATTTGAATTAGAACCTCCCATTCGAGAGACCAACGTTCAAAACATTAGTCTATCACTTTTTTAAAATCCCATTAACTTGTCTGATTAATTTTACTACAGTTGTCAATCGAGAGCTAGTTGTCTTAAATCATGGGTCGGCAACCCGCGGCCCGCGAGCCACATATAGCCGGTAGGTCACTGCGATATAGTCCCTACAGATTCGATTAACAAGACGTTTCTTGAGATTCTACCAACGACGACACATGAAACGTGGCCAGCACCTTTATCCTTATAACATTTGTGGCCCTCATAAGAGAACATATTGCCGGCCCGTCTCATAAATGTTGTAATGACTGTTTTTATCAAGCTATTGTGTATTCGCGGAAACAATTGCTACTGAACTAATTTGCCTATTCTTCTTGCCCTTGTCATCATATCAAGGCAGTTCTATTAGGAACACAACAAGTAGAGCCTTTACAAGATCAATCATCTCAATCAATATAATTACAGATCAGAAGTAACTGTCGATTCCTGTTTGAATTTCGTAGATGAATCACGAACGCATAATCTAATTAAAACTATTTATTTGGTAGATGTAGAAGGCGGTGACAGCCTAGTGGTTAAGAATTCGGCCTCCTACTCGGATGGTCCGGGTTCGAAACCCAGGCGCGCATTTCTGATTTTCCGGAGTTATGTGCGTTTAAAGCATTTTAATGTCACACGCTATAACGGTGAAGGAAGATATCATGCGGAAACCTGTATGCTGGGGAGGTTGCTAAGCTCAAAGGTGTGTGATGTCTACCAATCCGTACTTGGCAAGCGTGGTGGACAATGGCCTTAATCTTCTCATTCAGAGAAGAGACCCGTTCTCAATAGCGGGCCGTGATGGGTTGAAATGATGATGATGATTTGGTAGATACCCAGAACCACTAAAGCTGTTGATTATAAATCAGCACCAACCTCAAAAAAACACTTAATTAGGGGTCCCAGAAACTTTAAATCTTACTAAATAGGCGAAAGCTTGTGAGGATTGAAGTTTGTTACTCCTTCACACAAAAGCTACTGCGTTCAGTAGCTTTCAGGTCTCTTGATCTGAATGATATTTACACGACTAGATTAGCATGTGGATACATAGGCTACTCTTTATCAACGTACCCACCACGCGGACGAAGACGCGGGCGAAAACTAGTTATTTTTATTAGATACTTTTCGTTCATAAATTTAGTTTAAAACGGGACGTATTTCTCTATTAGTTTCTGCACGCGGGTTTGCTCGAGTGTTATGTTGTTAAAAAGTAGCATATATGTTATTCCGGACTATAATCTATCTCTGACCAAAATTTCGTTCCGATTCGTTCAGTAACTTCTGCGTCAGAGAGGAACTAACATCCATCGATCCATCCTCACAAACTTTTACTTCTATAATATTGGAGGAAGTTGATAAAACCGACAATTCCGAAGCGAATACCTTAAAAGTAATAACCATTAAAAAGTTGCAGTAAAATGTCCTCTTTCCCAGTGTCGGACCATGTACAGACAGAAATCATCTTTTCCTGGCACCGGGAGTCCTGACCGCCGGCGGCACCAGCAGGGCATGCGTCTCCAGGTTCTACCCTGAAGGCCCAGCGCGAATGACGTTGACTCTTCAAACGGAGGATGGAGAAGTCACCACGGCGACCAGGGACTTATCACCAGGTTACTTCATCTTTATTATTTTTGCTTCCCTAACAAATAGCTACATCGAGTAATGTAGCTTAGTCAATTCAAATTTTATCAAAAATCATGAAATCAGGATCGCATTCGCAATAAGTGAGTAGAAAACAATGTTTTAATCAGAATTTTATTAAGGAATGGATATACTACAAATACAACAGGAACTAATATACTACAGGAAATTATTAGACATGCTGTACCACATAACCGCTAGAAAATTATTGTTCCAGGAGACGGCGGCTGCCTCGATATAAATGTACCTCTGAAACCAAATACCAAAGCAGAGTTAAATGTGAATCTAAGGTAAGCGTCTCAACTATCTTTATGTAGTCCACTGCTGGATTAAATCTCCTGCTCTCAAAATAATATAAGCAAGCAAAGGAACAGGCAGGTCACCTGATGATAAGTGATTACCGGCCATGGACATTAACAGCACCAGATTAGGGTGCTACTAATGCGTTGCCTGACAGGAAAGGTGGTTCATCAAGAAAACAAGTCTGTAAAAAAGCCTAGGAGTTGTACGAAACACTAAACCCGAGCAAAAAATATAATTTTATAGTATTAATAACATGTGACGTCACGTGCCAGATATCCAGAAGCGAATTGCGTGTGGAGCGGGCGGCTGCGGCTGCGGGTGCTGGGCGGCAAGCTGCTGGTGCTGCACACGGAGCGCGCGCGGTACCGCCCCGGAGACACCGTGCGCATCCGCGCCATCGCTCTCAAAGCGGACCTCACGCCGGCTCATGGGAATGTGAGTTATTTTACCATTATTTCCGCCCGCAGCTTCGCCTGCATGGTAGGTACGTTGATAAAAGCTTATGTGTTATCCCAGACTATAATCTATCTCTATGCCAAATTTCATTCCGATCCGTTCAGTAGTACTTGCGTGAAGAATTAAAAAACATCCGTCCTTTCATCCTCATAGACTTTCGTATTAATAATAATAGGAGGAAGTAGGATTATTAATGAGCACAAGTCTCTCCTCTTAACTGAGGGGGCCTACAGCATATTCCACGCTAGGATACGAACAACTGGAGTTGTGAATATTAATCAACCACTGTATATTATGTATATTATGCAGATGCAATAAAACTAAAATAAACAAAAAAAAGAATGCAATCGTGCTTTAATAAGCACGCATTGGTCCTGTTCATTACTCAAACATTACAAGATAGTCGTTAAGCCTTGTCGGAGGCCTTCAAATAGCTTAACCATTTCCTCATTAACTCAAGTACCTAATGTTTTTTGCTAATATAGACAAGAATCTTTAAATGAAAAGTACAATCCTGCAGACGCCGTATTTACATAACAGAAGTTCAGTGAGTTGCGAAACGATATGTTAATGTTTCATTTATTTTGTTTTATGAAATGGAATCGAGTGAAATGCTTACTCTGCGAATCCATTGAATGTTTATATTGTTGCTAACAAGTATTTGCATACGGCGCGAGGTGCGTCCGACAGAACTGTGTCAGTAGTACAATCTGATACCGCAGCGGAAATTATCATTAGGGCATTTCATTAAACGTCTGGGATCAGCCAGACGATGATAAGACAAGATGCGTCATGTATTACCAAATGAATTACCAATTTGAATGCTACCAAATTATTAAAAATGCAGTTAAAGAGGCTCGATGCCAAAATAATGTAATGTTTTTGATTGACTCAATGTTGCGATCATGGAACAGTGGTGTATGCCTGCCGTGATTTCTAATGACATCGATCGTCGTAATTACACCATACCGTTCGAAGAAAAAAAAACAAAGAAACAACAACCACTTACCATCAGGTGAGATCATAGTCAAGCGCTAACTTATTTGACTTAATAAAAACAAAGGACGTCGAAGATAGTAAATTATGTCACTTAATCCAGACCTGAACACAATGAGTTAACGATTTTTAAATGGACAAGCTGTGAAATAAAATGTTAAATTGATAGGGAACGTCCCACTCTTATTTATTTTCTCCATTGAACTGCAAAACTGATTTTAACATATATGTATGAGCGCAAGTTTGCTCAAAGACCTAAATAGCGGACTACCTGGGTACAGTCGTAAGATAACTTCGAATTAGGTACTTGTTTGTAAGAAACGCGATAGTGTAAACAAGATACAGTGTTTCGTCAAATGAACTTAATATCAAAGAAAGTATCCGACAAACATTGTTTTCTAGACAATGTTGTTAGCAGCGTCTTTGTAGAAGGGATATTCGGATAATATATTTAGGTTCTGGGGAAAGTTGGAACGGTTTTCTTGTTGTTTGCGTGCTAAATTACATGATAATCTAATTATACTTGCTAGATAAGGTTAGATAGTGATAATGAATATACATATGTATATATTATGCTCAGTGGCGTAACTTAAGAGTGGCAAGACTGGTAAAATGCCGTTAGGTCGGAGCCCCGGCCAGAAATTTTATATAAGCACTTAAAATAATTAAAGCGACAACCAAAGATCATGTACAAATAATATGAGACAATATTAAACTGTTATTTTATTATAAAACTTCTAATATGTTCTTAAAAATTTGATAAATGATACATATTTAGACAATTTATTGGTACCAAATGATGTCACTGATTTATTAAAATAATTACAAAATAACTATTTTTCTTGGGGCCCTATTCAACAGACAGTATAATTACGCCATTGGTTATGCGAATATGTATATTACGAATTATTGATAATGTTACCAACCTACCAAGGGACATATTTTCATACATTTTCCGCAATTTTAGCGAAAACGATATAAATACAGACGATAATTTAGAATCAGCTTCATCATTTGCATCAAGAGGTAATTAAAAACCTTACACTTAAATTTCATATTTAGAATATTCTAAATGTTCAAAATAAAATCTAATTATCAATGCAGTCTAATGTTCATAATAAAATGTAACCATCAATGCAGACTAACTTAAAATTTACCAATTTTATTATGGCACTAGACAAGAAAACTTGTAACTGGATACCAAAGCCAATGTATAGCTAAAATACCTATAACTAAGAAAGGAGTATCGTCCTTCAAGACCGTTGCCCTAATGGGAATCGGTTGGCAACTAACTCAAGCAAGAGGGTTGTAACTAACCAGAGCCTTGAAACAAATGTCTTTTCTGTTAGCGTTCACACCATGTCATTCACATACATTTTTGAAGCTTGGTCTGAGAGCTTACAGAAAAGTCCTCTATCAATCTCAAGGCCTAGGCATCTTTTACGGAAATACAAAAACAGATATAACATTGTTCGATCATTCAAATATGCGTAATTTGCCAACAAAAAGAAACGAAATAGGATCCATAAAGTTTTATTAATCATTAAATCGAAAGTCGTGGAGTAACCATCAATCTTTATTAGGAGCATTAAACGAGCAAACAAATACAAAACCAGTTGCAGGACAACGGGCATGCGTCCAGCTTCACATGCATCACTGTCGCCTGCATTTAGAATGATTGGATTGAATGGAGTGCTTTTTAATATATTTAAAAAGCGAATGCATATTTTTTATTATTTTACAATGGCCTAACGTAGTGATTGCATGTGCAACAGCGAAACGATGAAAAGTAGGCAGGCGGTTGATAAGTATGCCGCTGCATTTTTTCCCCGTTAACTTTGTCTTTTCCATGTTAGCTCTTTTGCTAACGACATTTTATTTGCAGAGTCAACAAACGGTGCGCAAAAAAATACATGTCTACACATCTAATATATATTGTCACTTAAAAGCAATCATAAGTTATGTAAACAAAAAAATGTTTTAATTTAAACACTAAATATTTCGTTACATTCCTGTAAGTAAAATGGTTAATTTATAACAAAAATACTTGTCCATGAAGTCATGTAATAAGTTTAAAAACATAGTTAGACCTTACTAAAGATAAGATTCTTAAAAATGACGCTGGGCCATTAGACGATAATTAAAATCCCTAACCACTGCGCACAGCCGCGACACAGCTATCGTACCGGTTTTAAATATGTATGTTATGGGAGCCACACTCGGAACAGCTATTTTCATACTTTATTTGCTCGAGACACGCGAAATCGCGACCTTGTTCCAACCAACATTTCGTTCGATATATTAAAAATTTGCAAATCATTATATGTAGGTCGTTTTTACAAGCTTCTATTTAATTTGCAGTGTATGTTTGTATATTACTATGTTAGCATATTAGTGTTTTGGTTTGTTCGGGTCAAATGTTGTAAGCTTAATTAAACCATAAATTGTTTTACACTACGAAGCTGATGTTTTTCATAAACCTTCCGTCCTGATGACAATGCATCTATGGTAAGCGTGATCTGATACTGCATTAAGGATTGGCTCCAGACAAGGGAACACCTCAGCGGTTAACAATACAGTTATAAATTTTTGTTTCTTGGAATTAGCACTTTATTATTGAAGTTAGCGTTTAAATATATTAATAGAGCTTATTGTAGCATCTCGATCGTTCAGGTGACAAATGAGTTGATAAAGGTGGCCAGTCTTGGGTTCAAATTCCGGTTGACATTTATACCCTGAACCCTGTATTAGATATTGTACTTTACAACTCCGTCTGTTTGTCCATCTACCTTTAAAGCTAGGTATTGATTTGAGAAGTTAAACCTACATTCATAAGAATGCATATTAATGGTATATGTTATCACTTTTTAAAATAATTATTATTCATAACTTTGTATAGTTTAAGCGGATGGTATAAGACCAGACCATCCACTTGTAAAACCTGTCTGAGATAAACTAAATGTGAAAGTAATTGATAGTTGTTAATTAAACTGAAGCATATAAACTTTACGATACTGCTGTAAAATTCACACGGGAATATTGTCAATAGAGAACCGATTTCCGTTGAAAGAACCGTTCGTAATTGAAGGCGGGAATTGCAGCCGACTTCACAATACCGCGCGCTGTTTGCTATCGTGGTAGGGTGGCCATGCGCTTACAGTTTACTTGGATACTTTAATTAATGTCTTTTACATATTATAAGTTAATGCTTGACTATAATCCTACCTCATGGTTAGTGGCGACGTAGTGTTTGATGAATGGTAAAATGCTTCAACTTAATTTTTTGATTCACATTAGCTTTCCTTTCGTACTTTTTATGTCTTTTTTGGTCAATAAGTTATGAATATTATAACAAATTATTATTATTCAAATCAAAATTAATTTAAACATAATTTGTTAAACACCATTTAACATTTTTTGTTAGCACATTATTTTTAAAATCTATCATCATTTCGGAAATTTAAAAAAATATTTCTCTACATACCTCTAATAACACATACATAAGACATTATATTACGTATTGGTCAAGTATCGGAACCTTAATTATACGTTTAATTGGCATGGCATAATTCCACGCAGTCGATACAATCGTATAAGTAGTTTTAATTAAGCCCACGTTTACACCCTTTTATAATTTTTACACTTTAACATTCTGAATGGTGCCATGAGCCACTAGGTATTATTTTCTCTGTACTTTTGTACGGTTCTCTATCATACACATATTCACGTATAGTCTTTTGAAAGGCTCTCCATCAGGCATATGATCAGGTCAGGAATGTGTTATTCCAGGAAAAGTTTTCTATTACACTGCGATACAAGATTTTTACAAGTTTTCCACATTTTATATACGTCCTCAAGAGATTCTAGTACTGTGTTAAAAAAAACCTTCTGTACTTTAGATATACGTATAGATATAAAGAGTCCCATCGTGTCCCTGACTGTAAATACAAATGGTATATGTAGTTGTGCACAATGCCTATACACACGGCTCCGGCGGACCCAACGGGACTAAATTCAATTGAACATGTTAGTTTAGCAAACAACGTGTCAATAGGTCACGGCACAAAGTTCCAAAGTTTTTGTTGTATATAATTTTGTGTTTAGTTCATTATAATCTCGTAGCATAGGTACGTATTATCGTGAGTTTTGCGGTATCATAAATTGTGTAGTGACAGTAAAAAATGAAATGGTTAGTAATATTTTTTAATGTCAATTAATCCCCTCTTTCCAACTTACTTATATCGATAGTGAAGTCATCGAAAATTATTACCAAATCCTATTTTTTACTATCGATTAATTTATTAATATTTAAATAATTTAATGATCACATTGTCCTTCAAATTGCGTGGTGCGTGTATTCCGTGGTACACTGGACCTTTTAGCCAACAAACACAATAGTCATTTTGTGTACTAATGAAAAATTACCTTGCTAGTAATCATGTGGAAAAAATCTACCGAGGTGACTAGGTTAGGAATCTACTAAATCACAAGAAAAACCAAAAATATTTGTACAGAATCAGCATCAATGTATAAAATTCCGTACAATTGCATAAAAGTCCTGTTTTCCTGCAACTGTACTCACGAACGGTATTAATGTTTGTGTTTCACGTATTGTTGTGGCTGATTGTACACTGTACAGTCACACACAAACAAACTGCCGGTACAAAGAAAGCCGCGTCTGCATTACCGCCAAGTGGGACGAGCGCAAAGCACAGCGCCACAGCACAGATCGTTTAGTCGGCTAACGTGTTCCGCAGTACGAGTCTGCTTTGAACAACCATGTATGAAACTTAGAACACAGAATAATTTTTTTTGTTGTGTTCTGGGATAATATGAAGACAAACTTTTTAAAGTCAGACATGTAACTGTAGCATGTCTTGCATTCTGAATGCTACAGAATTCTATATTCTCAAAATTAGTTCGACATTTTTACTTCAGATGGCAGTACAAATACCAAACTTGTTTAACATTTTTTTAACTTGAGCAGCCAAAAACCACAATTAATACAGCTATTTATAAAAAAACTATATATTTAGAAATTAAAAGTAAAAACTTAAAGGAAATAGTAAAGGGTATACTTACATATTTTTTTATTTGCAGCAAAGATCAAATTTACCCAAAAAGTAACAAAATATAAACGAACACGAAAAATCGGACTGCTGTAAGATGCTGCACTGTGACAGCGCACCACTTGGTGTACTTACTAGGTCATCTGGTACCTGGATACTTTGTACTGAACGAAACTTGGTACATAGCAGGAAGCTGGGGTGTTTTATATCTTAATAAACTAGAGTACAGCTCACGACTGGATAAAGGCTGTTTGATACACCTCCATAGAATACACCTCCACCTCCACTTTACAAAATAGTGCTCTATCTATACTATAATAAACTCCAGTACATTTTTTTCTATTTATTGAATCGTTTGTCAAAATTTTCATGAGAGTGTAATAACAAGAGGGGAAAAATATATTTTAACCGCGCATCACGTAAAATCCCGTGGGCAAATGTGGGTTAAACTTGGCAAAAGTTTCAATTAAGATACCTTTGGAATGTTGATTGAAAGCAGCTTATTCGGTTTACTATAATCTATCTCTGTGTCAAATATCCGATCCGATCAGTACTTTTTGCGTGAAGGAGAAACACACATCCATCCAGCCATCCTTCATCCTCACTTTCGGATTTATAATATTAGTAGGATTTATAATATTATATTTCTATTACACACCCAGACACACAGAACAACATTCCTGCTCATCGCAGAAAAGTATGACCTGGGTGGGAATCGAACCCACGACCTCCGTTGTAGTAGTCAAGTTCACTAACCACTAAACCAACAGGCAAACTAAAATACGGAACCGTACATTCAATCCAACGTGTACTTTTCCCGGAGGCTGGGCTTCGCTCAAGAATTATTATCTTTTATTTGGCTGGCCACCCTCTTGAGTTAGCCGCCAAGCAATTCGTCGTGTTCCAACTGTGGGCTTGAGAACCAGTTCTCCTCTTTTCTCCCCGTCCTTCATCCATCTTCCTTTCATTCTTCTTCTGTCTCCCGTCCCGGAGTAGTATGTTGTTAGTGTATCTGGGGTGATTCGTTATAGATCCCAGTTGCTTTAGCAATCTACCGCTTTTCCTGTTTCTTTCTCTTCCCTGCGTATGTGGGTCTATTAATTTGTACCTGGCAGACAGCGCGTTAGTAAATTCTAACTGGTCTAATTAATGTCCAAGAGCGGCGGTGATCACTGACCATCACGTGACCCGTCTGCTCGTTTGCCTGCTTATCACATAAAAAAACAGTTTACATGCATCTAATAAGTACTCATATCTTCAATTGACATAGTACAATATGCTTCTTGTCAGCCAGACACAAAACAATGAGTTGCAAGGCAAGTGTCCTCCCGTCCTCGGCACACCGCACTGCATAAATTGACTCCCCAACTAAAACAATGTAACGAATACATGCTCAAGACACGGTACCAACAAGGAAATATAATTTTCATACTATTATATTATAGAAGCCGTCAAAGCCTGGCAAAGTGACAAAAGTTAAGCTGTTGCCCGCTCTTGGCCGCGGTTGGTAGGAAGTTGGGTGACCGCTAGTGGCCCAAAAGGTATAAGTATTTTGTTTTGAGGGCACGTAAAGCCATCGGTCCCAGTAGTCGTCGTCAAATAGTCATCGTTAAGCCATGCCTGAGGCCTTTGGGTGGCATAAAAGCTGCAGACTGCTTCGTCAATAACACCTCCCCCAATCCACATTGGAGCAGCGTGGTGAAGCGTGACCTGGGCTTCTCTGTCACCAGTAGACACTCGCTGCTTAATTGTTGGCGCATCCTAACAAATGAAACATGAATTCATCGTAATGGAAAAAACGGGTTCGATTTTTTGGAGTCTGTCAATCACTCTTAGAGTTATGATGTAAAGGTCTCGACTGTACTAAATCTAAATCACAAGAGATCCAAACATGAATTGATTAGAACTCTTATTATCATAATTTCTTACTTCTCGAATTTTTAATCTAGTTATGAGTGATGATTAAAAGTAAGCTTGCCAGGTATTCAACATTTTAACTTCTATTAAAACATGTCAGGTTATCTTTGACAGGCCGGTTGGTCTAGTGGTTAGTGAACCTGACTGCTACACCGAAGATCGTAGAGTCGATTCCCACCCAGGTCTAACTTTTCTCTGATGAGCAGCAATGTTTGTTCTGAGTCTGTCATATTTATATACTCGTAAGTATGTATATAAAAAAAATGTATGTTTATCAGTTGTCTGATCACCACACTACAAGCTGACGCTTAGTTTGGGGTCAGATGACCGTGTGCGAGTTGTCCAAATTTATTTATTTATTATAAAAATTCTGAAACCTAACAACTCATCACGCGATGCTCTAAACGTCAGCCAGACAACAAAACACGAGGAGTTTTAAGAGGAGGGAACGCATAAAATTACGTACACTAAGCGGGTCAAGAGTGACGTGGCACACAAGGAAAGCCCTCCAGCCGACCGCGGCGCCCTCGCGACCTGTCACCGAGTGGAGATGCAGCTTTATTTTTGAATATGAACTAATTTTTAGACATTTAACATACTCTGTTCTGGAAGACACAAAAAATGTTAAGTGGAATACCCATTATAATGGTTAGGCATAATTGTTTTTTCCTTAAAAAAATATTGTTTAGCATAATAAAAATTAATACGGCTTAGCATATTTTTTCTTTTTCTTTAAAAAAACTATTTCTAATGATTTTCACAAGTTATAAAATGTGGACATCATTATCAACGTAGTCGTAACCAGCTGAATGCGTATTATTATAAATAACTCATAAACTACCCGCCAGATGACGCTGAAAATTGAACATAGAACTTTATTTAATTATTTGTTGCATTGACAAAGTTAATTCCGTATTTCACATGCACATTTAATTAGTCACAGAAAATGTTGCTTCAGTGTCACTTCAATTAAAAATGCAAACCAAAAACATTAAGTCGGTTCACAGTAACAGTCTAATCCGTTATAACTTATTTTTTAGACAATTAAGATTAAGAAAAACAAAAACTTCATGAAAAGTATAAGTTTTTGAATAAAAATAATCATCGAAATCAGTATAGCCAGTAAAAAGTTATGAGGTGAAAAATAAAAACGAAAATATTTAAAAACAATATTGAAAAGCTTTTCCTATGACAGCTTTTGCATATCTGTAATAATTTCACTGAGACTCACCTTAGTGTTCCATATGAAGCAAGTACTTAATAAAAGGTAGTATGCTTAATATTCCGCAAAACCTACCTAGGTCATCAAATGAGTAAAACCTCTTCCAGATCGACGAGATCTGGTTGGAAGGTCCTCGTGGCATTTGGGACGGGGCCAGGGCAGCGCAATGGCTGCGGGTGCGAACGAGGCTGGGCCTGGCGCAGATACAGTATCAGCTGGATGAACTGGCGCCGCCTGGGAAGTGGCTCGTCAAAGCAACTCTAGCAGATGGTTCCCAGGTTAGTTGACTATTCCTCATGTATTGAAATACCTTAAAATTTTGTTGTCGCAAAAATCAATTAAAAAAATCACTTTAAATTGTAATATTACATTATAATTTATTATGGTCATGAGGTGAAATGTTGCCCCAAAGTTTGTATCTACTCTAGACAATAGAGCAGACAGATAATTTGTAATAATACGATATACTTGTATATGTATGTAAATATATTAAGTATTATATAAACCAGTTCTAAAAATCGTCTAATGTATGTCGATGAAAATTGAAAGTCAAGATTGGAAATGCGGCTTCGTTTTCATTGCTTTTTCTTTAAATTGAATTAATTAGTGCCTAACCACAATCCCGCTTATTGGTAAGCAGCGATGTAGTCTAGGTGATAAAGCACGCTAATTTAGAAATAAATGTAATTGAACAGGAACACTGACGCGTCAACTTATTCCAGTCCTTCGCGTTTTCATATTTTATTGAAGATAAAAAAAGTAACTGTTGGTGCTGTATGTTTTTCTTGGTGGATTGAATGGACGTGACAGTGATGTTACTGAAAACTACCAAGTACACTTAATGTGAACACGGCCTGAATAGGCCTTATTAAGTCAGTGCACTTTATCATCTGTACATCCCCACTTACCATCAGGCGGGATCCTCATCGATCTCTTATCCATATAATGTAAAAAAAGGAATTGTAAAATATTGTACCTCAACATCACTTATATCAACAATATGCAATGTTTTGAAGCAGTTAGATCAAGTTTAATTACAATCAGGTTTTGATGGGAGAGACAGTTTCCATTAAGTACTTAACATAAAATTGTCTCAAGTGATCAGGGAAGTGCGCCAGACAAGACTTGAGGAAGTGCCAATCACTTTAACGATCCTGTTAATTTGAAATATTCAATTTATTACCAATCTGTTAGGGAACGCGCGTCATCTGCCGAATATCGGAAGGAAAATGAGTATCTCCTGTTACGTACGCAACAAACAATCTTCTAATTAATCGAACGAAATAGATTGATTGGTTTACGTTTTGAAGCAAGGGGCTCCGGGTTTGATTCTCTACCTGGGTGGACTTTTTGGTTATAGTTTCGTAACCAAAGAATATTGATCATCATTTCAACCCAAGACGGCTCACTATTGAGCACGGGTCTCTACTCTGCATGAGAAGGTTAAGGCCGTAGTACACCAGGCTGGCCAAGTGCGGATTGGCAGACTTCACACACCTTTTGAGTTTTGCAAACTCCTCGACATGCAGGTGTCCTCACGATGATTTCCTTCACCGTTATAGCGAGTGACATTTAAATGCTTAAAACACACATAACTCCGAAACCTCAGAAG
>DWJZ01005791.1:0-13694 GCA_018249125.1 Asbolis capucinus
ACTTTTCATTAGTTTAAGACTTCGTTTATAATTTACGAAATCTTTATGTCAATGTTGTATTTTGTATGTTAATTTTTATTAAAATAAATATGTTGTCAGTTTTATTCTATTGACCATACTAAATAAATTAAAATAATACAATGTATAATTCTAAATTATACTGTCATCATGCCTATAGCAGTAAGTTTCTTTCTACCTTTTATTACTACTGCAATAGTATCAATTCACCAAAATGAATTAGTGACACTACAAATTCAGATCAAAGGAAATATTAAAATTATCATTACTACTTCAATAAAATAATACTACTTGTATAAATAAGTTCAATTATTTTTTTTGACTGATTCCGCAATCCAACAGTCTTTTTGGAAACAATCATTTTAATTATCCATTTAATAAGCCATTTTATCTATAGAACCTTCTGAATAACATTTCATATAACTCACCATATCCTATAATATAAGTCTGTTGTATAATATACTATAAGTAGCCTGTATAATACCTATATAAGCATTGCATATATTTATAAAATTTTAATTGAAAATACCATACTATCAGCATTTTAAGTCAATCAATGTGTCCACTGAATATCTGGGCTTGAATATGGTTTCCATAATGACTCTTTAGAATTATGATTCAACACAGTTGATAACTGAGTAATACATTGGCTTCCCCGCAATACCCCATTACTGACGCCTATCTTCTCGTAACTGACGAGGCCCACAGCATACTCCACCACGCTGAACCAATGCGAATTGAAGGGGATGAGATAGCCAACTCAAGGATGGAAGTTTTTATGCCATCTGAAGGCCTCCGACATAGTTTTACGATTGCTATCTTACTGTAGCAACGAGGATCGACGTTTTTACATCCTTTTTGCAATTGGAGATCAAAGCTCACCAGCCAGGCTGCATACGTTCCGAAAAATAAAGAGTAGTTTACCTGGTCATTTGTATTATTGAAGCGAAACCAGGGCTAGTACTTGTATTTCATAACAAAATCACTATAAAACACTGGCTGGAATCCACAAATGACCCATTATAAAAAACAGTTCTTGCCTCTTCATTCTCAGTTTGAATTTGACTATAGAAGAGTTCCTCCTCTAAATTAGATTTTGAATAGAAGAGTAAACAGTGGACAGCATTACCATATGGCACTTGGATTTCACGACCTAACCCACTTCCGATAAGTCTGATTCATGAGCACAGTGACTCCTGCGTCAATGGGATGGATTATGATGGGAATGGAAGCCAAGCCAACGGCCACAGTGAGGACATTCCTTGCGACCGGTGGTAGCTTGGTCACTTTCCTCTGGAGAAACCGTTGGGTGAAGAAACATATCCTGGAAAAGATGTTTTTACATTTTAGATATTGTAACAGTTATATACAAATATCTTACTAATATTGTACTTAAATGTAAGTTTGTGAAGATGTTTGTTTTTCCTTCATGCACTCACAGATTAAGATGAAACTTTGCACTCAAATAGACCACGACTAAGAAATGTACATAGGATAGGTTTTATTGCGGTTGTAGGTTTTCCTGGGATAATTTGGACGTTTGGATGTTTAGGTGACCTTCATGCGCTAACTGTTAAACGGATTAAGATGAAATTAAGCACACAGATAGATCATATCCAGGAAATGAACATAGGATAGATTTAATCCCAATTGTAGGTTTTTGTGCGATGATATGCAGGTTTATATGTTTGTAAGTCACTTGTACAACAGGTTTGATTGAAACGTGGGCTGTGTAAAGACCATGCCCTGGATGCCTGGAGGGACATGACATCCTGATACCATGAAAATAGGTTCCCTTTGGATGAGTCAACTAGACAACTATTAGTTTGACAGATAAATGCTTATTCTCGGGCTATGAGTTTCATTTAAGATCTGTAATTTGTTTTGTTCATGGCTTCCAGGGACTCCTAGTGCCAGGGTGAGAATGAGTTAGATGTGTTTCTCTTACCTATTGATTGTAAAACCAGGTATGACAACAGATGCCAATGTCTGCCATATGAGAGCATCTCCGGTTTCTATGAGAACTTTATTAGGTCTGCCGTCTTTCTGAAATTGAACATGTATAGAATTAATTAAGCTTAATTGGTTTAACTTACAAAATTATATTGAAAAGATTGGCTCGATCATATTAATGACCTCTTAAGAGCATCATCAGGTGAGGTACATTCCTCTTAACTTAGGAGGCTTAGAGCAATGCCACAGTTTATTATGTAAACTATACATATACATATTTAGTTATATTCAATAAATTAGTGTTTGACCACAACCCGCCTGACGACAAGCAGCAATGTGGTCTAGATGGTAAAGCACGCTAATTTAGCAAAACACTATTCACCCTTGATTTGGTGACATTTACATTGTAATCGAACAGGAACACTGACGCGGATAGCTTATTCCAATCCTTTTTGGTACACATGATAAAAGAAGCCGCATAGCGAGTTCATACTGGTGGATTATCTACAAGGAAGGGATGGATGCCCGCCGTGCAACTGCTTTTTCAATGATGGAAAGGAGATGGGGAAAGTAAATCATGCAATTCCTGTGCACACACTCCAAAATGTATCCTGTTGAGTACTGAGAGGCATTGAATGTTTATGACATCACAGAACCAAAACCCATATAAATATTAATCAAGCATAATAATGTAACTTGTGACTTCAATCCAATAATGGCCCAATACTAGGCACTGGTCAGTAGTGGTAGGAGGCCTAAAGCATACTCCACCATCCTGCTGCAATGCAGATTGGTGGAGGGGACAAGGCTTGCTCCCTTGACATTTTTAGACAACTTGCAAGCTATGTAACAATACCAATGATGACCAACACCTTTACGTGTCCTCTAAAGCACAGAAACAACTTGTGAAAATTTTACAACAAATCACCCACCCACCAATCAATCAATCTTACAAACCGCTTAATATAATTGATCAGTATTAATTGATGCAAGACACCAGGCTGAGTGCACTTTAATGTAATTTATAATATTGTATATTACATACCCTATACATCTTCCAACTTTTGTCAACAGTGTCGGCCAGTACATAGGCAAAGGCCACTCCGTAGCTGGCTCGGACCACCTGGACTGGGACGACTGGTCGGAAAGACTCACCGACTTCATTGGCATAACCTGTAAGGATGGATTTGTTCAGTGATCGCTACATCACTAAAGATGAAGGGTGAGTACCCTCAGATACCTTAACCTATATGGGAATACCTGTAAGCTATAGAAGAAAAGCTGATAAATTATAATTAAATAAAAAATTAAATGTAAACAAACCATTAAAAAATATGCGTTACTCTAAAGATTTACGTTTTTATTTTTTCTGCTTTCTATATATATATATGAGAAATATGCCACAATTTAGCTATCGTTCTCCAAGGCCAGCATATAAATACAGATGTAATTAATTATAGACCCACTTTACGGAGTAAAATAGTACGTTATAAAATCTAACCCTAACTATAATAGAAAAACAGAATATAATGCAAATAAAAGAAAATGGTAAACATGAAAATAAGTAGCATATAAAATGTGCCTCTATATATTTTAAATTAATAAAAATCGAACAATAATTCATCGAAACATACACTCATTTTATATTTTAGAAAATGCTTTATTTTAAATTTCGAATTAATTCTTACCAAAATATCGTACCCAGGTATCGCGAAATAGATCTTCAGGCATTCTGTTAAGTTTTTCAGTCAACTTTTAGCTATGGCAAGCAGACGCAAACTGAAAAAACTAATCTTTTCTAACAGATAACAAGACTGGGTCAATATTTGGCGTTGTCCTCGTTACAAAAGTTGATTAATATGACCTATAATCGTCTCTAACTTGTTAGGTAACAGACCTAGTTGATTTTTAAATTGAATTCGCGCTTTTGTCAATAGTAAGGGTAAATATTTAGACCCATCTTTCTGTTTCACGGTATTTGAACTGTAAACCCATGATGCTACATTACTAACAGATTTCATTTAATTGAATAAATAGAACACTGAATTGTTTTGCATATTTTATTAAGGTTTTATTGATGTTGTAAATTTGTTTTCGATTCGATTGAATGATTGACAGATAGATGTGACAGTTCATTGTATGGATGGCTGCCATTGGATAACTGATTTGACAGTGACAGATTTAGAAAGGTTGCCGTAACTTGAAAAATACTCCCAAGTTAGTAGAAATCAATGAATAATAACCGCAATAATTATAAAATATAGTTGACACTAAACATTTAAAGTAAGTAACGTTTGAGTACGAGAAATCGTAACACATATGAATGTTAATTGAATTGTAGTATAGTAAAACATCTATTAGCATAAACACGTGTTTGAAGAATTGCTATTTATAACAAAGGCTGATAATAGTCAGTCTCAGAATTTTAACAGAGTATTTGGGTTGAATTCTACCACAAATAAATGTATTCACTTCAGTGTTATAAACACAAAATAAAATATTTTAAATGAATACTTGACCTACAATAGTACATTTTTTTAAAATACGTAGTTAAACACAGTCAGCCTATCAGCTGTTCGTTAGTATAACACTTTGACCTTCCTCCTTCAGTACCACAGTGCATATTTCAGTGACAATGACGTTTACTTAGGTTAGTTTGTTTACCTTTATCAAACCATTTCGTGTGCGTAAAAGACCAAAATAAATATATTTTTGTACAAGTGTTGAATTATTAAAGGACCAATATACAGTACCTATAAGTAGTTCGTTTCTGAACAGTAAGTTTAAATGTTTTTTCATTTAAATCCTAATAACTTAGTTGCCAATTACTGCAAATATGATGTGCAATAATTTCATTTGTAAATTGAGAAAAACTTAGCACTGAAGTGCATTTTAAATAGCCATGTGTAAATAAGGGGTTCTTGCCGTTGTGTAATTATTATTTTTATGCCTCATAAAGCATGTTGATGTTTCTTCGTAATTTCTCCGTAAAGACTTGAAAATGGTGAGTATGCATACAATATGCATACAGTATGCATCTATAAAGGTTTTGCTTTTGGGTTACCGGGGATTTTGAAATCCCCGATTTTGTAAATTAATATCTCAATTTCAATGTTTTCACGCTGAAATACAAGTTATAAAAGTGGAACATTTTTTAGCAATCATTATTTTAACGTAAAATATTTTTCAAATAAATATTATTTTAATATTTTTACTGTTAAATATTTTTTGAGTCTTTTCTGTCCGCCTAAAATTGCCCTTGTTAGTGTTAGGAAAGCAACGAATTTGGTATTTGCAAAATAAGCATAGTAAACCAATTTTTTATTCACGAGCTAAATACAAGTGCTATCATATTGTATTCCTAAGAGTTAAGTATTACCTTTTTATTTCGACAGACAGATTATAATAGTTTACCTATTATCAACCTATTTGTCAACTTGATATCTATGTAACTAAATCCTAAGATCATACTGTATTCAAGATGTATGTTTTCATATATCACATTTTTCTTTATTTTCATAACGACAATAAATTCAGCGCATAATCATTTAAAGCACATTATCCCCTTATATTTGATGTCCCAGAGCTTTCATCGCAATATACCTCTTGCCCTGAAGCTCTAAAAATATCGATACTCCCAAATTCTGCTCAACTACGACAGATGTCTGAAAAAAAATATTTTTTAAATAGTTTCATCACGGCTGTAAAACTAGGTTCCTAATTTGTTGCAAATCATACTCAACAACAAGTAATAATTCAGTTACTCTGATATTAAACACGTATTCATTAACTAGACAGCAAACGGCGCTACAGACAACAAAGATACACTATTCTGTCCATTGCAAAATAACAACGATAAACATTGGCTATACAAACCCTACGTCACGGTTACATCTACGTTATATTTATATTTCGCTCTATATTTACACGGACGTGTGGCTATTTAGCACGGTATTCATAATACTTATACTAATGTAGATTTTGACATGCTAAATTTCATTATATTTGAGAGCAAACTCTGTAACACATCTATAAAGATTAAATCTACTACGAGAATAACCATCTTGATTTATACTATCTTAGTCTGACTTAAATTTGCTGAAATCCGTATTTGGCTAGTGCCATTTGAAATATTATTCTAAGTACTTAACTATACTGCTTCTTTTATCTTATTTTAAAAGTAATAATCTACAAAATCCTTCTCAGTTTCATTTACCCGCCGCATATGATTATAAAAAGGTTCGAGGATTTCATTTCAATTCAAGAAAGCAAAGTCCATCTACCTAAAACAATTTGTGGCAACGCCATTTGCAGTAACTTTAAAATCTTCAGATTATCTTTTACAAATCATCACATAAGATAACATCATCAGCCACCTCATCCATCATTGTCTATTTTGCAACCTTAAAGAAGACTCGAACGTCATTGTTTTTCCTCCATCTGATAATTGATAATAGAGATTTAAAATAGCAATTGAAATTATTTCGCCTAAAAGTCCCTTTCCAAAACAATATAAGTAACAAAATCATATAGTCAAAGCTACACGCTATCTATAACTTTCAATCCGTGTCAAACGTCAAACTTGAAATGGTTTCGAATTCGGTTTTCCTCGTTAGTACCCACTTTCGACAACGATAGTAAACTGCTTACTTTTACATACATACTTGTACCAGGCTTAAATTCAGCCGGAGGATTTATACAGTAATACGTAAGCATGATGCTGCAGATTATCTAATTAAAATATTATTTCTTTTTAGAAGAATTGCTAATTAGCATACTAAAAGTCCTACAATGTATGCATATATTTCTACTAAACCGTCCTTATTTTACTTTGTGAAGCCCTATCCTTATTTTCATTAAGTCACTCCTGTTTTTCGCAAATATTGTTACCGATTATAAACAGGCAATTTCTGCAGCTTCCCAATGTACCATAAACCTCCATAAATCACAAAAATACTACTACGCACCATTCATTTGAAGATAACCAGAAATATAGTTGATTTTAAGACTATGCTCCTCCACCAGAAATACTGTAGGAAATATAGGTAATAAGTTGTACTTTTTATTTACCTTGCGGATAATATGACTTGGAGGTTACGAGTGTATAGACCTAGGTAAGTTAATATAAAACGGTCATTATAAAGACATCGTCGTAACAACACGCGTCTTTCCATTCAAACCGTCATGCGTCAGTGTGCGCCGTTATAACCTTTAATGTATTGTTTTAGTATGGTTACAATATCAGTCATTAGAATTTAACATAATATTACATGCATTTTTATCTGCACTTATAGGTAACGTATACTGTTGAACTGACCCGTTTAGTCATTTGCCTGCTTATCACGTAAAAAAATTAAATCGTCAAACTAAATGAAAAATATAAAATACAATGGTCTGTTTTACTATGATAAATAATTAAACAAAAGCATACCTTTATTTTGTCTACATTATAAGTTCTAAAGAGTGTTGTTATCTATCCTAACCATCACTCTCTCTGTGTCCTTGTTGTAGTCTACGATCGTCACAAGTACTGTTCAACCTTGCACACTTTAGCATCTTGTAATCTAAATATACATAAAACTCAAAGGTGACTGACTGACTGACATAGTGATCTATCAACGCACAGCGCAAACCACTGGAGGGATCGGGCTGAAATTGGGCATGAAGGTAGATGTTATGACGTAAGCATCCGTAAAGAGAGGATTTTGATAAATTCTACCCCCAAGGGGATAAAAGTTTGTATGAAACTTTGTCAATTTTAAACCGATCGCGCTGAGACTTTGCATGCATATAGCTGCTATAGCGTAGGCAACCCCTAAGAAAGGATTTTGATAATTTCCACCGCTAAGGAATAAAATTGGTAATGAAAGTTTGTATAAATCTTCATAGATTTTCGACTGATTGAACTGAGCAAACTCTCAAATTTGCGGGTATTAACGCGAGAGAACATTGCTTCTCTCATGGGCAGTTTTATGCTGCTTGCTCACGAGTAAGTTCACCCAATCGCTTGATAGTTTTAGCGCCTAATGGCAGATTAGTGAAGAATATTGTGTACAAAGAAGTTTTGTAGGTCCTAATTTTTACGTAGGCTAAACAAAACTAAAGCCGCAAAGAATATACCTAATTATTAAAAATACTTCTTAACGCGAGCGAAGCCGCGGGCAAAAGCTAGTTTGTGATAATGAATTAACTACAACATGATTGCTATATTTCATTAGAAACAATGGACATAACTACGTTCGTAATAACTAGTTTAAACAGAAGAAGAACAGAAGTACTAAGTTTAAACAGAATGGTCAATTTATTTTCTTTGATTTAGTTAATTAATTACAAAATAAATCGTATTTTTTATTTGACTCTAACGAATTTATATATTTATTTTTTGGCAAAACTATGAATGTTTCTTATTTATGATTTTGCATTGTTGATCAAGTAATATTCAAAATACATAGAGATTTAATTTGTAAACAATTTTTTTTACATAATAAGGTACTGCATTCCTATACATAACGAATAAATCGTAAAAGACTAACATATTTATAGGATTTAAAAGATAAGTTTTATTAGAAACCCGATGATGTTTCTTAACCCAATATACATATCTTCATTTGCGCATATGGAAATCCCCACCTAGCAGGATAATTACTTACGAGTGAGACAACGGACAAAAAATAGTGGAAAACGGCGAGGAAACTATAAGTGGCACCTATTTAAAATATGACTACTTGACTACAACATATTTTCAAACTAGTAAATTCTTTTATTTTGTACATAACCAAGTCACCTACAATGTCTTCAAAACTCTAGGTAATGTTGAAACTAAAACAGATCTATTTGTATACTGATTACTTATATAGCTATTTAGAGAATGATTCCTGTCAGCTAGAGAAATTCTATAATAGCAAACAAATGTTTTGTAATAAGAGATACATTATATGTGCAATTTTCAGTTTGGTAGAAAAAGTATTTTTTTTATTTTACAATTGGCAACATTACTATGTTGACTAAAGAATAATAATTTTCGGCAAATTATGAAATTTATTTACGTAACCAATTGAACTACTTATTTATTGATAATTATTACATATAATTATGAGAAATAAAAAAACCTATTGGTCTTTTGCAAAACTAGACAATATTTTAATGACAATATAGATACCTATCAATTATATCTTTTCTACATAATAAAACCTATAATATTTTTTCTGTCGGCAAAAATGAATTAGAAGTGTAATTTTATAAAAAAAATTGTAAAATACTTTACACAAACCTATTTAATTTGTAAGTGACGTAGTTAAGCAATAGTATTTAAGTGACGTATGCACTATACTGGGTGCAAATTGGGTAACGATTTTTTGAAGTTGACAAATTTGTATGGAAAAAAATTAAGACACAATTTGCACCGAGTATAGTTATTCGTTAAACAATTAAACTCTTACCTAATCTATTAACTGCATGAATAACAGAATTGAACAAAGACTGATAGAATATTTCTGTAAAAAATTACAAAGTATTTCAACTTATGATAGCTAAAAATTAATACCTTAAAAATCCCATTGAACTAACTTGAGTATATCTAGAGGAGCGGTTGGATATGTACGATAATGGGTATTATTAGCTAAATCAATCTACGTAATGTTACGTAAATAAAATCTATAAGTTTAAAATTACCCAACATCCACATGATGTTATTACGTCACGTTTTAACGACATTCATTATCGCGTCACAAGAACGTCTGTTGTGCTTGTAGTTGAGTTGCATTTTTGAGCTTATCTATAATAATATTATAAAAAAGAAAGATTTATTTGTTTGAAACGAACAGGCTCCGAAACTACTAGGCCATTTTGAAAAATTCTTTTACCATTATTCTAATGGCCGGATAGGAGTAGGATTTTTCCTACAGTATCCGTGATGGACATAGGCTATAGAATATTTTTAAAAATGTTAAGGATCCGTATAAAAACTTGGATAATGTAACCTAATGTGTCAAAAAATCCTAAAAAGATCCTTTTACTGCGTACGCTGCCAAAATTACTGACAATAGCGTAAAGTGATGTACTACAGTTTTATAGAGGACATCAATATCTACAAATAAGTCCGCGACACCATATGTCTAACTGTAACAGTTATGTCACAATAACTACTTTTCTCTGGTAACTGTTTTTTCCGAAACAAAGCGAGGGTAGTTTCTTCGTAATAAATAAGCAATGTTGCCACTAATGACGTGCGCAATTTTTTTTTTATCTTTGGACACCGCACACTCGGCCATCTGACCTCAAACTAAGCTATAGCTTGTATGTGATCAGACGACTAATAAATATACATATATACTATTAAATTTATACTTATATAGATATTTACACCCAGACACGCAGAACAAACATTCCTGCTTATCATAAAAGTTTGAACTGGGTAGGAATCGAATACACGATCTTCGGTGTCAGCAGTCAGGTTCACTAACCACTAGACCAACTGTATTCACCTGAATGATTTTCACGCTTAAAAGATAATATTCACGTGATAAAATGTACATCAGAACAACATCTAACCATATTTTAAAAGTTCAAGTGGCTTTTGATTGCGTGATAATTCTTTTTGACGTTTCTTTGAAGGGCTCTCGACGCGTGTGCGTCAATCCTTATTTCTTTACCCATAATATGAAGTACACACTGCTCACAGAAGAATCAGTTACCAGACAAAAGTAGTTATTGTGGTGTAACTGTAATAGTTAGACATATAGTGCCGCTGACTTATTTGTAGATATAGATGTAGTCTATAAAACTGTAGTACATCAGTTTGGTCTATTGTCAATAGGTTCCGCAGCGTGCGCGATATAAGGATTATTCAGATATTTTTTTCACACGTTGGGTTATATTATCGGAAATTTTATAAGGAGCCCTATCGTTATTGAAAATTTTATCTAAATATGCCCGGCTGTTTCGCGAGAAGCTCGAACAGACAGGCGATAAATAAAAAAAAATGATTTTGTCTATATTGATAACATTATACTGCATTAAATTTTTCGAACAATATTTATTTGAGTCTGGTACAGTTTTATATTTTAAAGATATATTTATGAGTGAAAAAAAATATTACGGAACAAGATATTTCACCTGGCTACAGATAAAGAATTATAAGTCTTCATTCTGCTACAGTACACGCATTTCTGTTCTTCCCAAGCCTTGTCAAACGTCTAGCAAAAATTTCTGATGTTGACCTCACCTTGAAGTCTACTTGGACTCATTTCATCTAATACGAGAAATTGTTCATTGATGCTGATTCAAGTTATATTTTAATCTATGTTTTGTATTTAACATCTATAATGTTAAAAAATAAAAGTTCTAAATTCGATTGAATTCTTTTTTTATAGGTTGCTTAATAATTTTTTTTAGGTGTACCGATTTTGATGGTTGTTATTATTCGAAAGCCGGTATTTTTTTTAATTAATGCCTATTTTTTTATTTAGTAAATTTTCATTTAACTAAAACTATTAAAACAATTACAAACTGACTACCCGGCGGCGTTATCACACATCAACTCATCGACCATGTGTCCGATCGATATAATTTTAGAACCAAAACTTTTTCCAGAGAAGTCTGAACAAAGGTGCTATAAACATTAGTACTCTACCTCTTACTATTTCAGAGTCTATAAAGAACAAACAAACAAACATTGATTTTTCATTTTCATGTTTATTATCGATGTAATTTGTAATCGATGTTTTTTAGAATTAACAAGAATTCTGTAAAGATCATGTAACTTTGCCTAAGTTATCTGATCACCAGGTCATCATTTGTCTCATGATGTGACATTAGTCGTCATTACATAACGTGATGACACTATCATTATCACTTTGTAAAAACAATGATAAAACTGGCCACTTGGTTTAGTGGTTAGTGAACTTAATAAGCTGGAAGTCTTGGGTTCGATCCAGAGCAAACTTTTCTGTGATGAGCAGGAATGTTTGTTGTGTGTCTTGGTGGAATAAAAATTATCTATACGCTTATATAGCGTGAAAGTGTGTCTGTTTGTTCTTTTTTAACGTCGTGGTTTCTAAAAAAATCCTAACAACGTAGCTAAAAATATTTTTCTCCATTTTTAGACACCACGTTCACATTAACGGACAGCCCATAATTTATAAAATGCCAGTTCCGGCCTCGAACTCGTAACTTCTCACATCGCAGGCACCACTGATCTACAGTCTTCAATATCGTTATCCCAGAATCTCTCCTCAAAATCAGCTGAGAATAATCATTTTGAGATTAAAGATCTGTGATCTAAAATTTCAATTTTTATCTGTTTGACGCAAGTTCTGATGCAAATATATCAGTATATCTAGTTTATATAAATTGTTAGTCTGTAGTCTATAGTGAACGAATATACGTGATTCTAGGTTCACTCTTGGTTCTATAATAATCCATTCTTTTTAGTTTTTTTTAACCATATATAATTAATATGGTTTTTATTCGTTTTTTTATCAGGAGCACACTTTGATGCAAAGGTATAGGTCGAAATAAATGAAATTTTAAAAGCAGATTATTAAGGTGTGCATAAGGACATCTTTTTTTTTGGCAACATTTATTATTTTAAATTTCCGGAATAATTGAATTGCTTCTGAATTATTTAGGATTTTTTTTAAGTAACGAATAATATATGTGCAAATTATTATAAATAGTAAGTAATTTTTAATAATATATATTTTTTGGTTAAATAAGCAACATTGAATTCTCAGACAAACACAAAAATTCAAATAAACTCCTGAAACTTCAACCAGTAGTAATTTTTCTGATATTTTTTCACATTTTTTTTTTATTTATTTAACAACAATCACAACCGTGAATAATTTACATTGTGCTAAACGATACGCCAATTTTATTATTTGTATTGGTAGAGAAGTCGCTTCAATTGACTTGGTATTTTAAAAACAATGTAAGGCTATTTAAAATGCACTTAAAACCTGTTAATACGCATATATTATATTGCACGTAACCAAGTAATAACACAATAAGTAAACAAACGTCCTTGATCTTTCGTTAAGTGATAAAAATGCTGTGAACAAAACCAGTGTAAAAGTACGGTGAAATATTTGTAAATATGAAGAACGACAGTGGCGCTTCCGAGTGGGAGAAGGAAAAACTAAATCCAAATGGATGGTATGTATTTTTGACTACATTTTCCTCTTTTCTCCGCCCATTAATGATTTTTATGTTTATTACAAAGCAGTTATTTTCTATGGAGTTATCCATATATTTCTTAGTGACGCAATATTTCCAATATTGTGATCAACACGAAATAAAAAAAACTGATTCAAATCCGGCAAGGTTTGTTTGATTACATTTTAGGTACTAAAGACCTCTAACTTGGTTTTGAAGTAGGTATAATTTTGAGTCGCAGGAGCACAGAAAAGATTTTTTACTCTTTCAATGGAATTGAAACGTAAATTATTCTATTTTTGCACGTAGTGCTGCCATCTAGGTGATCTATTTATTAAACTTAGAAGAAGTTTTTTCCTCCCGCACATAGAGGGCAGCACGTGATATGAATTTTCATTTTGGCGATTTAATATTAGTATTTCATCCCCATGAAACTTGCAAGCAACTGATTCCTGTTGGAATCAGTTTAAAATACAATCAATCTAACTTGAATATAATTTATTAACTTAGTAACACTTTTCCTCTATAGGTTCACACCGCCACCTAGTGTAAAACATTATAACTAAATA